>JAJQOW010002719.1:0-13438 GCA_037975125.1 Latrodectus hesperus
TACCTGGAACCAGGGGGTATGCGTACCCCTCTGGGGCTTGAGCTAGCCACCAGGCGCGTAGGCAGGTGGTGGATTGCCGAAAGTCCTGTAGGAATGACAGGATAGACTTGAATATTGAATAAGAGGCCGCGAACCAGCTCCCGTAAACCCTGGTGTTATGCGTTCCGTGCCTAGGGCTAATTGGCACCGCGGTATTGGTGTCTTAACGGAGCCTCTAGTTGCCTGGCGAACTTCTAGAGTAAATTGCCTTGCCCAGTAACTCAGGCAATGCTGGGTGGACTGTCATATTACCTGAGATTATTTACTGTTATTATATGGCTGAAAAGACATTGAAAATAACAAACATTTCTGCTTTTGCAGGAGAAACTTCTGAAGCAGACCTTTCTGAAAAAGACAAGGGAACTCAGAGACAATCTAATGAAGGGGTAGCAATGAAACCTTCACAGGAGGTAGAAATGACCTCCAAACCATCTTCTTCTGGTGAGAGTCAGGAAGCTATCTCTAGCATGACTGACTCTCTGACCAGAATCAAGCTTAAAAAGAGAATATCTGGTGCACAGAAAAAGAGGTTGGTGAAGGAGCGCAAAATCGCTGAGGGGACTTGGGTTGAAAAACCCAAGGCAACCAAAGGCGAGAAGCGTCCTGCCAATCGGATGAACCAGGGCAAGGTCGGAAAGGCTGCCAAGAGAGAAGGACCTGAGGGATTTACTTACAGGGCGGCTCTCACGGCGATCAAGATGGCCGTGCTCTTAGAAGGTCATCCGGAAAAACGGTTAACAGAGAAACAGGCCTATGACCTGGAACTCTTGTTAACCAGGAAAATAGGAAGGAATGAGGAGGGCTTTGCCCCAACCTTCCTATCCTGTAAACTTGAAAACGGGGCTCTTATTATCAATTGTGCAGATCTGGAGAGCTCAAAGTGGCTGGAACAAAATGTCAATGATATAAGCCCTTGGCAAGAACATAAACTCTTGGTGGGTGAGGCAAGGAAACTTGTCAGAACCACCAAGATAATTGCAAAACTGCCAAAAATCTGTAATGAACTGGAACCTAAAGAGCTCCTGAGAAAAATCGAGGCTCAGAACGGTGGGGTCACTCCATTGGAGTGGAACGTTCTTAACATTAAGAACGACCCATCTGGGCGGACCATCGTTCTTAGTGTGCCTGAATTAGATGCTGCCACACTTCGTGTAAGGGGATATAGGTTTCATATTGGACTTCACCATGTGCAGGCTAAAGTACTTGATAAACCTGCTCCTGCTGATGGGGGTGAAGGTAGTTCAAGCCAACCTACACCACAGTAGAAGTGGTACTACTAACCTCAGTAAGAAATTTCTTGCTGGGGATATACACCTGGCCCTGATTCAAGAACCCTGGTTGGTTAGGGGAAGAATCAGTGGTCTCAAAGGAACTAAAGGTAAGCTTATCTATTGTACTAATGGTAACGCTAGAACTTGTATACTCTTACATAAAAACATTGAGGTTCTTCCCCTCTCTGAATTTATTCTTAGGGACCTGACAGCTGTGAAAGTCAGACTCAACATAGAGGGTAGGGACAGGGAAATTGTTTTTGGCTCTGGATACCTGCCCTATGAAGAGAAGGCTCCACCTGACCATTCTCTGCACAAGCTCATGAACTTTTGCAGTAATAATAACTTACAGGTAGTCCTAGGACTAGACTGTAATGCTCATCATGTTGTCTGGGGAAGTACGGACACAAATAAAAGAGGTGAGTACCTTTTGGAATTTATTCTAAACTATGGGTTAGATATTCTAAATGTGGGCAACAAACCAACTTTTATTACTTCCAATCGATCTGAAGTAATTGACATTACTATAGCGACAACGCTGATTAGTAAAAATATCAAATACTGGAAAGTAGATGACAGACCTTCTGGTTCAGATCATCAAAACATCCATTTTGAAATTCACTCTAATGTGTGTCTGGATCGCATATTCAGAGACCCAGTTAGGACGGACTGGAAGAAATTCCAAGAAGAACTGACTGGGTTGATTGAGCTCGGTAACAGACCTATTAGAGACAACTACGATCTAGAAGTTACAGCAGATCTCCTACAGAGAAGTATTCTAGATTCTTATCATAACAATTGCCCCATTCGCACTAGAAGAGCTAAACTCCAATGCCCTTGGTGGAATGACTCTCTAGCTGCCGAAAGAGCAAATGTTAGAAAACTTTTTAACAAAGCTAAGAAAAATGGTGAATGGGAGAACTATAAAAGGGCCCTCACTATTTATAACAAACTTGTTAGAAAAAGCAAGATTAACTCCTGGAGAAAGTTCTGTGACGAGATAGATTCTATTTCTGAAGGAGCTAGACTCCAGAAACTCCTTAAAAGGGATGAACCTATTTTGGTTGGTACCCTAAAAGACGAGGAGGGTAATTTTGCTTCTTCCGGAAAAGGGGTTATGGAAATTATGACCAGGACTCACTTCCCGGGAGCTAGAGATATTTATAGCAACGAAGGGGAACATTGCATTGGCTCTTTGCAAAGAGTCAATAGCAATCAATGGACCATCGCTAAAAATATCATAAACTACAACATTGTTAAATGGGCAATTTTTGCCTTTAAACCTCTAAAATGCCCTGGGCCTGATGGAGTTATGCCCATCATGATCCAGAAGGCAGAGAAGGTTGTCATACCAATGCTAACTAGAATGTATAGAACTAGTTTGGCCCTGGGATATATACCAAAGACATGGCAAAAGACTAGGATTGTCTTCATTCCAAAACCTGGCAAGGACACTTATGACCAGGCCAAGTCATACAGACCAATCAGTCTTTCTTCATTCTTTCTTAAAATTATGGAGAAAATCATTGATCGGCATATTAGAGATTACTTGGGTAGAAATAGTCCCTTGCATGCTCTTCAATTTGCCTATCAACCCGGCAAATCTACAGAGACTGCTCTACATCAGCTAGTTTCCAAGATTGAAGCCACTCTGGATCAAAAGGATATTGCCTTGGCAACTTTCCTCGACATCCAGGGTGCTTTTGATAATACTTCCCATCCATCCATCCTCAATGCACTTAGAGGGGCAGGGATTAATCAGACCCTGTGTACTTGGATTGAGGCCTTAATTTCGGATAGATATATACAAATGAACATCTTCGGTGAATCATTTGAAAAAAAGACTACTAGAGGTTGTCCTCAAGGAGGTGTTCTGTCACCATTACTTTGGAACCTAGTTGTAAATAGCCTTATAAAACATCTAAATGATAAGGGCTATTATACGCAGGGATATGCTGATGACATTGTCATCCTTATCCTTGGTAAAGATTTTGACATAACTTGTCATCTCATGCAGGATGCTCTAAGTTATGTAGGTCAATGGTGCATGGATAGGGACCTGATGGTTAATCCTCAGAAAACCTACCTTGTACCTTTTACACGCAAAAAGAAACGGAAAGGTTTTTTCATACCAAGACTTTTTGATGTTGAAATCAATGTGGCTTCAGAGGTGAAATATCTGGGCATCTATTTAGACCAGAAACTCACCTGGAATAAGCACATTGATGATAGGATCAACCGAGCAAAGAAAAGCATTGTGATTTGCAGGCGAATGCTTGGTAAGAACTGGGGTTTACATCCAAAACTGATGTTATGGATGTACACAGCTTTTGTCAGGCCCATTTTCACATATGCCTGTGTGATCTGGTGGCATAAGGTGGAACAGAAGACTGTGATTGACAGATTGAGGAGTCTACAAAGACTAGCCTGTCTCTGCATCACAGGAGCAATCTCCACCACGCCAACCAGAGCATTGGAGGTTGTGTTGGATCTGACTCCCTTGGACATCTTCATAGGCAGCGTTGCAAGATTGAATGCATATAGAATGAAGCTGCAAAACCACTGGTATGACCAGCCTGTTGCCAAAGGGCACAAGGGCATCACCAGGAAATTTCAAGACCATACTCTTCTGATGCCATCTGACATCATGGAAAAAACATACATGTTTGACAAGACATTTGATGTAGTTTTTCCAACTAGAGAGGAATGGGATAACAACATGTTTGAAACTAAAACAGGAGATCTAATCTGGTACACAGATGGATCACTGAAGAACAGCCTCTCAGGTCTGGGAGTTTGTGGCGTGTCACCAAGAATCAGCTTGTCTGTAAGCCTTGGGCGATACGCTTCGGTCTTCCAGGCAGAAGTTTTGGCCATTATCCACTGTCTGCAACTGAATATGAAGAAGGGCTATTACGATAAGCGGATTCTCATTTTCAGTGACAGTCAAGCCGCTTTAAAAGCGCTTAATTCCTTCGAAATCAAATCTAAAATGATTCTGGAGTGTAGAAATCTTCTTACAGAACTGGCAACTAGAAACAGGGTGATCCTTGTATGGGTGCCAGGGCATAAAGGTATCGAAGGCAATGAAAGGGCTGATGAGCTTGCTAAACAAGGATCGTCTTTTGTTCCCATTGGTCCAGAACCTTTTTGTGGGATCAATTTGAAGACCGCAAAAACCAATGTTCGCAGATGGGAAAAACGGAAGATGTATGAAGCTTGGCTCAAATCTCCTGGTCAAACCCACGCTAAAAGTATGATCTGTAGGTCATCAGCGAGGATTTCCTATGAAATTCTTAGATGCTCTAGGCAGAAGATACGTTTAATCGTAGGCTTCATAACTGGGCACTACTATTTCAGAAAACATCTCCATAAAATGGGACTGTTTCAGCAAGACCCTATCTGCAGGAAATGTCATATGCAAGAGGAAACGGCCAAGCATATCATTTATGAATGCGAGGCTCTTGCCCTCCCTAGATTAACCTCTTTAGGCATCATCCATACTAGAGAGTTACACCTAGATTCCATTAAAGGGTTATCAGACTTTATTAATAAAGCGGGTGATCCGAGCAAATGGAACTAAGAAACATTGGGTTTGGAGTTAATGGTACAAAATGCTGATAAAAGCAGAGGTGCCAATGACATACAAACCCAACTTGAAGAAGAAGAAGAAAGCAAAACTTGTGTTAAAAGAAAATAGCTCTTTGAATAAATTTCAACTGTAAATTATCTAGATTTTACTAGTTGATAATGAGTTTTGAATGACAAGGTTGCCGACCACTAGTCTAGCTCTACAAGATAATTCTGAGATTAGTAACAACAGTAGAGTATTAATTATAAAACAGCATCAATTGTTAAGAAATAAATATTGCATAAATTTATTTCTGCCATAAATGCTGCATTTGTAAACTTATTTACAATCAGATAACTGTCTCTGTAACATGAAATAAAAAGTTACTTTCTTATCACCATTAAAATTTAAATTTGTTCACATCATACTAAATCATTCTAAACAATGAAAATAAAAGTCTTATTAATAAGGAATTCTCCTGTCATTGGCTTTAACTACTTCAAAGACTATTTGCCATTGAATCATACAAGTCTTGAATTTTGGCTTAACAAAAATTGTCCGAAACACAATTCAAAGCTTCTCGAAGATCGATCAAAGATTCATACTGCTTGCCTCTAGCATAAACACGCCGAACAGTTAATGACCATATATTTTAAACAATCATACAAGTCTTGAATTTTGACCTAACAAAAATTGTCCGAAACACAATTTAAAGTTTCTCGAAGATCGATCAAAAATTCATACTGCTTGCCTCTAGTGTAAACATGGCCGAACAGTTATTGACCACATATTTTAAACAATATTGAGATCTGTTCTTTTAACTGGCTATGGCAAAACCCGAACATTATTTGTTTCAAACTAATTTTTAACGCCATTGTCCGTGTGAATTGATGCTCCATATTGCTGAAATATCCAATTTTCTCCGTCGAACTCAGCACCATAGGGAACAAGCTTTGAATTTAAAATTTGAATGTAATCTGTATGTTTCTGTTTTTATACAGAAACACTAGATTGGTCTTTCCAACGTAGCCAACAGATATTCAAACCATTAAATTGCCTCCTCCTACCTACCTGATAGAACAAGTATCTTTTTGTGTACCCAGACAATGCAAATAACATTGAAAACCATCTGGGTCATTTAAATTGATTTTTGTTCCATCCGAAAAAATAACTGAAGTCCATTTGGAGTCTCAAGACATGTGCTCTTTGACCCACAGTAGCCGGTGCTCAAGGTGTCTTTCGTTCTATTTATAAATAAGATTGTGCTTTCTTTTCTTGAATATAAGCGTATCCCATCTTTCTGTGAAGTTGTGAAGTGTTCTTCTGGTTACATGTGTGATTGCAAATGGGTATTGTGCTTTTCTTATGCATCCACGTGTTTTTTAATTTCTTTAAAGATTTTTCTTTGATTAAGTTTTGCCAATTTTTTTTAGGTTCTCCAATCTTTGCGTTCCTCTGACTCTTAAGATTTTTCAAGAAGTTAGAAACAGATGGATGGGTAGGTGCTTTGCCATTTCACTTACACTCGTGCCCATATCTCTACATGCAACAATTTGGCCTTTTTATAATTCACTAAAAGATTTCCTCCAAAACATTTTAACTGTACAAAAATTGAGGATTTTTTTTTCAACAAAATATATCTTTCGAAAGAAAGACAGTTTAAAAAAGAACAATTTTTTCAACATACTAAACTGCTACAGGTTCCAAAATAAGAATATTTTTGCCAATGTCCTACTTTTTTCACAGACCAAAAACTCTTAAGTACTATTTTATAATATTTTCTTAGTGGTAAATAAAACTCATTCATTGAAAATAAAAGTAAAATTAGTTTAATGAAATAAAAAGGGAAAATTACATTAATTGCGCTAAAATTTAAAGCATAATTTATAAAATATGAGTGTCTTACTTTTTCCCGGCTGGGTATATTCCGATGTCTCTCCAAAAAATATTAGCAATGGGAATTTTTTTAGTTTGGAAGGTTTTTTCTTATTTGATATGTTGCAGACCAAGAATTTTAGAATATTTACTAATTTCTATATACTCTTCTATGATATTAATATTTTCAAATTTTGTTATGCCTTCTAAAATTTAGAAAAATTCGAGGTATGTTGAATTTAATGCCTTGAAAAATTTTTAGAGGTATCTTGTATTTCGACACGAAATTTTCACTGCATCATTTATACAGTACCTCTCTGACTTAATGAATTCTAAACAATGTATATTTGATTAAACGTTTGTGTAGTATTTTTTGCATATAACAAAAGTTGAATAAACTGTCACCGTGAAACAAGTTTATACATCTTTCACATTTACAAATCGCTTCAGCAAATTTCCGATTTATTCCTAATTACGAAATTCAATAATTAAATAATTCTGCACACACAATTCAAATATTTGATCATCCATCGTTATACCAAAAATATGGGTTTCATGTTTTTACAATTTTGATTAATTGCTTGATTTATCGCACATTTTGCACATGGAGTTAATTTGACCTGACACGCAATTTTGTACGAATTAGTATCTCAAAAATTTTTATACCAATTTTTTAAATTTTTTTTTTTGTATTTGATAGTGTGTTCAATATTTTTAATTCTTACACAATTTATTTTAACATCCTTGTTTAAGTAAAATTTTCTATTCATCTATCAAATCTGAAGTAATTTTTAGAATGCAAAGTAGTATACTCGTCTTGCATTCTTTCTGCTGTTATTTTAACTTAAAAGAATTGTCCTTCGATCAAAATAATCTATCTTCACAAAACAAAAAGAAAGACATTTGTTTCTGACTTTATTTTTCTTATACCAGAGAAGTGTACTTTTTATAAAGTTATATATTAATATATAACGAGATTAAAAATAAATAATATATAATATATTTGTTTCGCATAATATCTCCTTTATGAATAAAATGTCTCTGCACATAATCCTTTATAATGTATATGTGTAAATTTACGTATTAATATATTTGTCTCCTACTTGCGAAACAAAATTTATTAATCTAATGCAAAATGGAGAATGATTATTATATACTCTCTTTTATGTATAGTGTTCTTCGTTTTAAACTGCATTTACTTTAAAGCACGATAATAAGGTATAATTATTAATGGTAAAATCCTAGGAGAACCCATACCCTTGGCGACAAACTGAAAAAAAGTGGCAATCCAGAATGAAATTGCAGAAATAGTTTGGATTTCCATATCTAGTGTGTATCGAAGTAGGATTATCAAGATTTGCGCAAGCCCTAATTATCGCCAACCATAATAATTCGCACGAAGGGTATGGGCTATGCTAATATCCAACCATTATTAATTATTTAGTTTCGACGTGGAACAGAATCTCTTTACTGTATTGAAAACTTAAGTCGTCCTTTACTGTGCCGATTACAACTGCAAATTAATACATTACTTATTTAGGAATATATATATATATATATATATATATATATATATATATATATATATATATATATATATATATATATATATATATATATAATATTTCAAATTAATACCACAAGATAACTTCTAACGATATTTTAACTCATTTTACCGAGATTGTGTCAAAAATGTTCTGAAAAGGACTTTTATTCAATTAAAAAAATTCTTTTAAGCAAGGATTTCTTTTAAATTTAAAAATATTTTTCCAGAAAAGGTTGCATACCATTTTAATATTTCAAAGCAATGTAAAAAGTATTATTTTACATTGCTTTGAATTTATATTTATATTTAAAATATAAATTTATACTTGAAAATAAAATTTCTTACATTTCTTAGAATATTCTTTATGTTATATGAAAAAATTATAAATATTTAAAGTATATTAATAGAAATAATAATTTGCATGATGTAACATGTTGAATGATTTTTTGTATCATTATAAATTTGTTATGATTGTTGTATTTCAGAATATTAATTATCTTTTTCAGTTTTCATTTATTCATTTAATATTTTTCTGTTTTAAAAAAATATAGAAGAAGCGATTTATTTTTAAACGTGTATTCATTTAATAAATAGTAGGATACTACTGAAAAGAAAACTTGTAAAATTTGCTGTTTTTTCTCACTTATTTGCTGAAAACTGGAAATTTGTCCACTTGAAACATTGCCAATATATTCATAAAGATCGTGGGAATCGGAGATCTGATGTCTAAGATTTCCTAGCAGTTGTTGGTTAACGTTGCGGAAACGAGAAAGAGGAAAAGCAGAGCAGAAAATATACGAATAAAAAAAAAAAAAAGATTCTCTTCTACTTTCAATTTCAAATTTTGCTCTCCTCTTTTTGACGGGGAGAAATGAAATTCTGTAAAGATGAAATGCCAGGATGGAGAGGAAGTTATTCTACATCGTTTGCTTTTTTTTTTTTTTTTTTTTTTTTTCAGAATTTTGCATCAGATGTGGGCTTCCGGTTACTACTGTCTGGGAATGGAAAAATGCTCTTTCAGCAGGTTGCTTTAAGAGAAATGTTCTCCTTCGCCCTTCCTCATCTCTTATTATGTGGGAGGTGTGAGACTCTTTTTTTATTTTTCTGGAAAAAAAAGTAGCACTCTCTGCTATTCAAAATATTTTTGGGGAAGAAAATCTAAGACGTCGAGATTCACGAGCTTGATTTCTAAGAATACTTAAGAGATATTTTCTCCCACGTCTCGTACCTTTTACTCACCTCTCTGTCGTGTAGTTGTTTTTTCTTGAATATTTGTGTCCTTTTTTTTTTTTTTTTTTTTTTTTTTTTTACAGCGGCTGCTTAATATGTCTTGGAAAGTAACTGAGTTATGCTCTCATTAAAATGATATTCAACTCGTGTTCACCTGTTTCACTTTTTATATAATATCCGATGAAATGTTTCTTGTCTCTCTCTTAATTATATCAAATTTTCACTTCACTTCATCAGATTAGAAATGTTTTATTTAATTTTTATAATTATTTTTTTATTATAATCAACTTGTTTTAATTTTTATATTATTTATTTTTCTTATATTATTTTTATTTCTATTCTAAAAATAACTTATTAAAAATTAAACATAACAAATAGGCACAGGCATGATAAAAATAGTTAAAATATTAATTTAGTATTTTGGTAAAAACCATAACAATTAATTAAAGTGAACGGAAGATAAGAGCCTTGATAAACATAAGTATTTCTGTTTTGTAACTAATTCACATCCGACTTCTATTGCTTATATTATCAAAATATTGCATAGAATGCAAAAATGTACTTTGCAGTAAAAAAAAAATCTTAGCACACATGCAGAAAATATAAAAGACCAAGAAAGAACATTTAATACATTAACCAAATTTGTATGCCATTGTTCTTGTTATGCAACAGATATATTGAGCAAACACTATGGAGAAATAACATCATAATATATAGGATGTCTTTAAAATTTTGGACACATTTTGATGTTGAATAATCATAAAAAATCAATTTAAATTGTTGTTGTTGTTGGCTTATCCTCTTTAAAGATCTGATTTTTGTCAGATCAACTCCAATAAATTGTTGACAGTTAGAAAGTCAATGACTAGCAGGGGATCTAAGGATAAATCCTCCCGGGAAAGTCCAGTGCAATCCAGAATATGTTTCGGTGAGGTTGGATGATCACAACAATTTTTACAAGTGGGATAATTTTTCGTATCACGTTCAAACGATAAACATTTTAGATGTCCACTTGAGAATCTGGCCAAGGCAATCTGAGATTTTAGGTCACATTTTATTTACAGAAGAGTTCCAGAAGATGTTCCAGAGTACCATTGGTGTGTGGGTGGAATTCAACAGATTGAATGCAGTCTAGATTTTTCATTAGAGTAAAGTTCCTGATATGTAAGTGATGAACCAGTGGGCATATCTTCCTCACTGTCCTCTTTGACCAGTCTATCTGCGGTCTCATTGCCACTAATATTTACATGGGATGGAATCCATTCGAGGTGTACATCATGGTCTTGGAAGATCATTTTCAATTTCAGCAGAAAATATAAACTTGTTTCATCCTTTATAGAGGACCAGTCACTGAAATGTTGCATTGCACTGCGGCTGTCCGACAAAATCCATAGCTCTCCAAAATCACAAGTGCTGGAAATGATAGCAGCCTCCTCCAATTTAAATTAATAGGTTCACTAATGGTTAAATATAGTCAAAAACTTTTACGGCCCTCCTCAATGTAGTACCACATAAGCTCTATTCGTCTGATAGAGCTTATTTGATGGTAGTCAATTTCCTTTTAAGTCATATGACGGCATCCAATGAGGCTTTCTCAGTTGAAATTCTGGTCTGTACTTCTTTTTCTTAAGGTTGTGTTTGTATGTCATTGGCACCTCTGCTTTAATCAGCATTTTGTACCATTAACTCCAAATCCAATGTTTTCTAGTTCCAGTTACTCGGGTCACCCACTTTATTAATAATGTCCGATAACCCTTTAATGGAGTCTAGGTGTAACTCTCTAGTATGGATAATGCCTAAAGAAGTTAATCTAGAGAGGGCAAGAGCCTCGCATTCGTAATTGATATGCTTGGCCGTTTCCTCTTGCGTATGACATTTCCTGCAGATAAGGTCTTGCTGAAACAGTCCCATTTTATGGAGGTGTTTTCTGAAATAGTAGTGCCCAGTTATGAAGCCTACGATTAAACGTATCTTACATACTTAAAACGACAGGCATAAAACGAAAGAGAAAAGTGTAGATTGCAAAGTTGGGATATAACCAATAAAAAGTGAATACCAGGCAATAGCAAAATTAATTTTAAAAAACATACTTAAAATGTATTAAAATGTTTTTTTATATAAATAATTAGTACATTTTTGCAGTATAAAAAGAGATTATAAATTGATTTGGAATAATTATTTTTGGAATTATTTACTTATATTTTTTTCTGTGTAGATAAAAAAGTGAACAAAGTGTAAATACAACCCTTTTAAAAAATAAATGTATGAAAGTAACAAACTCAAGTAGAAAAACTAAAGAAACAGTTTTATGAGGAAAATAATGTTATTTTTATTAATCTAGATCAATACAACCTGGTTACCCATATTTAGAAAAAATATATATAAATTTTTTATCCCAATGGTGGGCACACAAAGGTGACTGAACCCTATGCCACAACAAGGCCCAGAAATTGCTACTCATTTATCGTTACCCAGCGAGCACCTGTGAACCAAGTTACGGAGGCGAGTAGCGTTACCCACGCCATACCACCACAAACCCGTTTATAGGGCGGGCCACATTTATACAACATCACAGAAGAAAGGACAGAGAGAACAGAGAAGGAAAGAAACATCCATGCCCAGACCGGGATTCAAACCCGGGACCAACAGCTCAGGAGTCAGGAACGCTAACCACTCAGCCAATCGGTCGGCAGAAAAAATATAATAAGAATCAATTTAACAGGATATTTTGAAGAGTTAATAATAAAATATTTTTTGAAGAGTTAATAATAAACGTCAAAAAAGCACCAAAATTCAATTATTGTTGGATCGCACATTGCACTCTACATTATTACAGTATTTTGCAATAATATAAACTTTTTTTCTAGGAATGATATAGGATTAAAAATGTATAATACCTTAAATCTATTTATAAAGTTAAATTGAACAAAATATGAGCATGAAGAGTAAGTTACAAATTATGCTGTAAGCCCTGAAATGTATTTCGGCTGCATCCCACTTTTATCCAAAAAAGTCAAGGTTATGTTTGTTTTCAAAATTAAAATTTATATTAAGTTAACTTATTCTTTGATTCAAAATGCTAAGAGCTTTATAAGTTTTACAATCCCAGATTTCAAAAAATAAAATTCTGAAAAGCAAATTATTTTTCCTTTGATCATATATTTGCTCAAAAACCTGTGATAAAGTTAATTATTATTTATTTTTATTTTTATTTAATTTATTTTTTACTGTTTGCTTAATTTAGGTATTAAAAGGAGGAGCGATTAAAGTGGGACTTGCTGCTATCATTTCCAGCAACTGTGATTTTGGAGACCTTTGGATTTTGTCAGACAGCCGCAGTGCACTGCAACATCTCAGGGGCTGGTCCTCTATAAACGATGAAACAAGTATATCTATTATGCTCAAATTGAAAGTGATCTCCCAAGACCAAGATGTACATCTTCAATGGATTCCGTTTCATGTAAATATTAGTGGCAATGAGACCGCAGATCGACTGGCCAAAGAGGGAAGTGAGGAAGATACGCCCACTGGTTCATCACTTACATATCAGGAACTTTACTCTAATGAAAAATCTAGACTTAATTCAATCTGGCAAATTCCACCAATGGTAATCTGGAACATCTCCTGGATATAAATTGTGACCGAATATCTCAGACTGCCTTGGCCAGATTCTCAAGTGGACATCTAAAATGTTTATCGTTTGAATGGTACAAAAATGTATCCCACTTGTAAAAAATGCTGTGAACATCCAGCCTCACCGAATCATATTCTGGATTACGTCAGACTTTCCCGGGAGGATTTATCCTCAAATCCCTTGCTAGTCATTCACTTTTTAACTGTTAACAATTTAATGGAGTTGATCTGACAAAAATGTCAGATCTTTAAAGAGGATAAGCCAACAACAAC
>JAJQOW010002720.1:0-13429 GCA_037975125.1 Latrodectus hesperus
CCCCCCGATGAACTTCAAAAGTTCATCAAGAGTAGAGTCTAAATTAATACTAAGTTAATTCACAGATTTTCAAAACAATAAGATCAATACTTAATAATAATCACATAATAATACTATGTTCTAGTGATAATAACATATGCCTTTGTAACAACATAATAATGTAAAAATTAATATATATATTAGCTTTACATATTAATTTCTAAAGTTAATTTCAATATCAAAAATCAAACCTAAATAAAGATACATACATACATATACTGCTTACAGTAATTATAAAGCTACTCATTATTTCCGCAACAATTCTACTACAATTCTGTAAAAGAAAAAGAAAATATAAAGTTAAACAATATTACTAAATGTATCATAAAGTTCAATTTTCATAAAGTTCGATTGGATACAGCAACTGAATTGGACGTTTCAAATGAGTCCCAGATGGAAGTCTCACTGTACAGGATCGTGTCTTTCCATCTCTGCCAATATGAACGTCTGTGACGATACCACACTTCCACATAAGCTTTGGCACTTTATCCTCGTGAATTAGAACAATTGAGTCCTTCTTTATTAAAATAGGATTTTTCTTTCTCAAGGTGGATTGATGAGCAGACTTTAATTCCAAAAGATAGGATTTCTTCCATCTGTTCCAGAAAGTAGTCACTATTTTTTGTTGATGCTTATATTTTCTGGTGAGGACATCTTTCGTTGAAAGGGGTAGTACGGATTGTCCAGGAAGAGACAATATTCGTCTACCTATCAGGAAGTGAGCAGGTGTGAGAATCACTGACTCATTTTCTTCATCTATATAAGTTAGTGGTCTAGAGTTCAAAATGGCTTCAACTTCAACGACCGTGGTTTCAAGCTCCAAATAATTTAGAGATGTTTTTCCTAAAATTTTCTTGAGGGAGGTCTTCACAGAGCGAACAAGTCTCTCCCAAAACCCTCCCCACCAAGCTGCCTTTTCTACGATGTTTTTCCAAGTTATTCTTCGTTCACTAAAATAATTTCGGCATTCTTCTTTGCTTAAAGTTTCATTTAAAAGATTAAAATCTCTTTTCACTTTAATGAAAGTTTTCGCATTATCTGAATATATTGTTTTACATAGTCCTCGACGGGATATAAATTTTTTAAATGCTCTCAAGAATGACGGTACTGACATATCAGTTGTCAGCTCTAAATGTATAGCACGTGTTACTGCGCAAGTAAATAGCAAAATATATGATTTCTTCGTTTCTGAATTTTCGAATATGTACAGAGGACCTAAATAATCTAATCCAGTTATTTCGAATGGAAATGCTTCCCTCACACGATCTGTGGGTAAACAAGACATCTCTTCGGTAGCAGGCTTCGCTCTGAATTTCCTACATAAATTGCACTTGAATATTAAAGATTTTACTCTTTGCCTGCCTTTAGGGATGAAAAACCTTTCTCTCATTTCTGATAGTGTCTCTGATAATCCAGCGTGCCCAGTGTTTTCGTGACATTTGCGAATAATTAATTCAGTGAACTCGTCCTTACCAGGCAGCAACAAAGGATGTTTTTGTTCATAACTCAAGTCTGAAAATTGTAATCGCCCACCTATTCTAATCAATCCATTAATATCAAGAAATGGTTTGTACAAGGCTATTTTTGAAGAAAATGGTAACTTTTGGTTAGAATTTAAACCTTTTATTTCTGTAGAAAATTCTTTCTTTTGTGTTCTTTTAATCCAGTAAATTTCGGAATCATTCAACTCTTCAGCTGTCAGTGGCCCTTCTTTTTTATTCCCTTTATTTTTCAAGTTAAAAATAAAACTTTTGATCCACGCAGTAACTCTAAGTAATTTTGTAAAATTATTAATTTTACATATCTCCAATAAGTCCTTAGTATTTGATTCAATACAAATAGCTTGTAAAATTATGCATTTTTTCTTCTTCCTTTCTTCTTCAGCTATCTTCATTTCTGGGTCTAGATATGCTATAGGCCAATGGTTACGTTCCTCAGAAAGCCAATAAGGTCCATTGAACCATGCTCGATTTTCTTTCAACCTTAAAGAATTTTCACTTCTCGTTAAAACATCAGCAGGATTTTCTTCCCCTGGACAGTAGTTCCATGATGAGGGATCAGTGATGCCTTGAATTTCAATTATTCGGTTGCAAACAAATGGTTTCCACCTTTTAGCATCTCCTTTCACCCAATGAAGTACTATCGTAGAATCAGTCCAATAAAGGCAGTTATTTACTTCCAAATTAATTTTATGCAAGATATATTTCATTAACCTACAACCTATTACAGCACCCATTAACTCTAAACGCGGAAGAGTCATCTTTTTCAAGGGAACAACTCTAGATTTTGATGAAACAAATGTAGTTTTTATTTCATAATTCTCAATAAACCTAATATAAACGACAGCACCATAAGCTTTAATACTACTATCGCTGAAACAATGCAATTGAATGTCAGATACCCCCTTAATGCTGTTACTTTTAAAGTAATATCTTTCGATTTGAATTTCCTTTAAATTAGTTAAATCCTCACACCACCTTTTAAATCTTTTTTGAATGTCTGATGGTAATGGTTTATCCCACTCATATCCAGTAATCCAGCATTCCTGAACAAGGATTTTACACGTAACAGTAAATGGATTAATAAATCCTATAGGATCATAGAGTTTACCAATTACTTTTAATATAAATCTCTTTGTAATTTCTTCATCTGGATTCAGTATGGTAACCTCTGTTACTGGAATCTTTAATGTATCTTTTCTACTATCCCAATAATATCCTAAGACCTTGCTACAATCTGCTAATGGCACCAGACCAGGGTTTTCTTCTTCGTCCCATTTCTGCTGTAAGGAAACACAGTTTGTTTTCCATTTTCTCATGTTAAAACTAGCCTTTTGCAAAACCTTTTTCATGTCTTGTTTAATTTCTATGGCTTCTTTTTCACTGTCTGCACCACTTATTAAATCGTCAACATACATACAATTTTCAATTAAATCACAAACAACTGGATAATTATCTCTGAAACTTTCAGCATGATGCTTAAGTGTAGCTGCTAACAAAAATGGGCTGCAAGTTGCTCCAAAAATAACTCGAGTCATTCTGAGAACTTTATATTCTTTTTCTAATTCCCCGTTTAACCAAAGAAATCTAACTGCATATCGATCTTCAGGTGAAAGTAAGATCTGCAAAAACGCTTCTTCAATGTCCGCTGTAAACGCAATTCTATGTTGTCGAAAGTTAATTAATATTCCTAATAATTCTGGATTAAGATTTGGTCCAGCATCTAAGCATTCATTTAATGAAAGGGAATTTGTGGCATGAGCAGAGGCATCAAATACCACGCGGAGATTTGTTGTAACCTTATCTTTTCTAAGTACTCCTTGATGTGGGAGATAAAATGATATTTTCTTGGGATTATCAGAAACTTCTTCTGCTATTCCTCTTTCAAGGTAACCATCGATAATTGTTTGATATCTTTTGAAGAATTCTGGATTTTTCTTAAATTTCTTAGTTAAACTATTTAGTCTGTTAAAAGCTATTTCATAGTTGTCTTTCAACTCCTCAACCTTTTCGTTAAAGGGTAGTTTAACTTGATAACGGTTATATTTTAAACTAATGGATTTTTTAAACTGATTTAAAATTTCGTTTTCCTTATCAGTATTATTACTTTCGTTTTTAATTCCAATTGATTCAATCTCCCAAAATTTACGCAATATCATGTTAGATTCAACATCTAGATTGCTTCCTATTGTATGAACAGCTACTTTCATAACGTTAGCAGATTGCTGTGTGATCATCCTATTTGATGTAGCAACTGAACCATTAATCGTCCAGCCGAACATTGTTTGACATGCAACTAAAGTTCCTGACAATCTACGAACCTTACCAGTCACAATTTTCCAGTAATAATCACTGCCTATTAACAGAGAAAGCTGTAAATGCCGTTCATTGAAGCTTTGATCCGCTATTTTTATTCTGTTTTTCTTACACTGTATAATTATATCTCTTGCAGGTGCACTTATATGAGCATTGCTAATATTCGGTGTTTCTAAAGCTTCGATAACTAAATGTTTTCGCATAAAGGGACAATTTATTTCAACTCTGACTTTATTTCTTTTTTCTATAACTGGTTCAGTAGAACCAAACGTATAAATTTTTAACTCTTCTTGTCCTACTATTTTTAAATTTAACTCTTTAGAAACCCGCTCAAGGATAAAAGATCGGCAACTACCATTATCTATCAAACATCGAAATTTCTTATTTCTATTATTTCCTACAATGTTTACAGTTGCGGTTTGCAAATAAATATTATCAATTTTGTCCTCTTCTGAAACAGAAGTGACAGCAGTATCCGATTTCACATCAATTTTATTAATATATTCATGTAATAAACTATTATGTTTCCCCTTACAACTATTACACCGCATTTTCGAAAAACAGTTATACGCAGTGTGGTTTCTTTTAAAACATAAAAAAACATTTCCCCTTCTGTTTTAAGGCGTTTTTCCTCTCGAGAATAGACTTAAGACATTTTTTACTACTATGTTTATTTGGAGTGTCACTCTCGCAAAATTCGCATTCCCCCTCCTTTTCTGCGGTTCCGACATTTAACGCCAGCGCAGTCGCATTTTGTTTGTATTTTTGTGTGGGGTGAGAAGAATTATGACCTTTCGCTGCGAAATACTTCGGGTATCCCTTTGAGTGCGACTGGTCTTTCACTTCATTCGTATCACGAAATAAAATTGTTTTTTCCCTATTTTCGATTTCATTTCTTAAAAATTCTAAAAGTTTTAAGCAATCCCAATCATCATTTTTATTATATCTATTGTATTCTAAAACTATAATTTCCGGCAACAATTTTAATAAGATAGGAAATAACAGGCTGCCATAATTATTCAATTGTATTCCAGCGGCTTCAAGTGAGCGAACTTGAACATAACATGTATCGCACAGCTGGCGCAATTCTTTCAACTGTCCGCATGATTTTACAGGACGCATATTTAACAACACATTTATATGAGCTCTAACAATGATATCTTTTTGCCCATATCTTTTCTTTAGTAACTCTACAGCAGTATAATAATTATTTTCTGTTAAAGTCAAACCCTGAATCGAAACTAAAGCTTCACCTTTCAAAAACGATTTTAAGTAGCTAAATTTATCCGTATTTGACAAATTCTTATTTTCATGTATCGATCCCTCAAACTGACTCCAAAATTCTTGCCAATTTTCGTATTTACCATAAAATGGTTCTATAGTTAATTTTGGTAGTCTTACATTAATTTCGTTTTTCGATGTTACGGGTACATTAGCTACTCCTAATAGTTTCGGTTCCGATTTCAAATAAGTATTTATTTTCGATTTAGTAGAAATTATCTTTTCTCTAATTTCCTGACTCGAAATTATTTCCGATTCTAGCAGATCTAAATCATTGATATAATTTTCAATTTCTAGGTCTAATTCATAAATTAGCTCTGACTTTTCGCATAATTGCTGTAAAAGTTCATTTACAGTTGCTTTATCAATAATTTCTAATTCCAGCTGTTCATTAACCTTATTTAATGTTCTTGTTAACAAACCTCTAATTGTTGAGCGTTTTCTTTTCAATTTATCAAGATTCAAAGCAACCGCTGTTTCGTTCGAATCGACCGACATATTTAATTTCAAATATATTGAGCAAACAATAAAATAATTAAATATATTTTCATACAAGCCAAAAAAACAAATAATGAAATCAAATACTGCTGTATTCTGTTATTTATTTACATTAAGTACAAAATAAAAATCATAATCTAAATTCTAAAGGCTAGTTTCCCGGGTTTCGGCACCATGTTTGGATTTTCTAATAAAATTCCAATTTGCTAAATCGAAATTCCAATTTTTGCTAATCATGTTTATCAATTCATCTTAATAATAATTTCAAATTCTAAATAAGCTTACCTTGAGCAGGTTTTTAATTTCTTTATTAACATAGGACATACTTAAACAGGACAAGACATGGAAAAATAACAAGACATCCCAGCAAACACAAAGATGCCGGGCATCCATCGGGCCGCTGCTGTCAGCCGTCTTGGCCAGCAGCGGCCCGCCGCTATTTGGCCTCGTCGGCTCCGTCAATAAAGTGGTCGTCGTCATTGCTGCTGGGCCGGCAGTACGGTCCGCTGTTGGCCCAACGCTGGGTGGCCAGCAATGCCGTATTGGCCGTGTGTGGTCCGTATAATTGCCAGCACATACCCGTATACGGTTATCCGTCGGGCCTTTGCAGTTTGGCCGGCAGTGGCCGCATTAACCGACGTGGAGCCAATTATAACTTTGATTTTATTTCTACAGATTAAAATGAAATATTTACCCATTTTTTAATTGCTAAGAATTTATATATTGTAAAGTTACTATTGAAATATATTGGAAATGCATTAAATTGAATCTGCTTTGGTTATTTAGAGATGCCGCTCTCTTCCCATATTATTTCTTAAAAAATAATTATATATAAATTAAAACAATTTCAAAAATTTTAATTTTCAACTTTTATTATAATGAGCTTATGAATATTAGTTTATTTTTGTTAAAATTAATTTAAATACATATATATTAACAGTATAACATTAAATATGTTTTTATTTCTTAAGAAATAATTATATATAAATTAAAACAATTTCAAAAATTTGAATTTTCAGCTTTTACTGTAATGAGCTAGTAAATATTAGTTTATTTTTGTATAAATAAATATTTATATTAGATTTGGTTCTTTTCTAAAATATTTTTTCTAATAGAATTCATTTATATGTTGATTATAATCATGTTTTACCAATTTGTTAAGATTACTTTTGAATTAGCAGTAATTATTTATTTTTATTCAATAAACATTTTAATATATCTTTGAGAAATTTTCACTTCATTGTTAACAGTTCTGTTGTTAAATTCAGCGGATGAACATATACATAAAATTCTAAGTTAATTATTTTATGATATTTGTTTTATTATATTTTTGTAAAGCATGCAACACATTTAACTAAACATACATAAACTGAACTTTTTATATTAGATAATTTATATTATATCAAGTGATATTTTTATTAATGATGGCTCAGAACGAGACAGATCCTGTATAAATTTTTTTTATTTACAATCAAAAATCCATTCACATTATTTATTTACAGTATTTTTAATTTAAAAGTTTTCTTCTTTTGTTCCTTCCTCCTTCCCGATCTGGAGCATTTCGAAGTTAATTTCTTACATACTCTTCTATTTAGTGTTGCGAAATGCTAGAATATTCTCTTTGCTGTCGAACACTTACTGAAAATAAAAATCAAATTAAATTAATACAGGTAACATCAATTCAGATTACTTTTTGTAACCTGTCATAAAATAAATTCAGAATTATTTAAAAAAATAATTACAGAAAAGAGAAATCTTTAACAAAGATAATTTTTGTAGTAAATTACTTTTTTCTGTTTGCTTTATATTTATATATGTTAATAAAATTTTTAAGAACAATACAATTTTTCACTAAGAAATAAATCAAGAATTTCTTGTTTAAATAAATGCTGGAAGTTATCCTTTTATATTGAATTGATGCATAAGTTTTCACTTTAAATTTCAGTGATCAATATTAATTTTGTATTTTCTCTTAACAATGAAAGAAATATTTTAATATTTGAGCTCCTCCTTATTCGCTTATATTTTGGCACTATTTTCTTTTATTATAACAAGTCTAGGCTCTAATTATTGTATAAATAGTTCATTTACCAATAGTAAAAAATTTATGAATATCGGACTAGTTGTTGTTAGTTTTACAAGAACTATGAATTCTAAGAAAAATGTCAATCTACATAGATAGTTTTAAACAAGTGAATTTTTGATATTAAAAAGGTCTTAACATTTAACAAAGTAAAGTATTTTAAGAAAAATAAAATATAATAAATTACCTCTTTATAGAAAACTCATAAATCAGAAGAAAAAAGATAACATTTCTAATATTTGTTTTTGCATATTAAAACACAACGTCAGAAAATGAATTTCCAGTTCTTACTGCAATAAGCTCATAATGAAGTCATCGAAGTGTTACAGTTCATTTTTATTAAAAAATTGAAATAAAAAATGTATTATATTTATTTGTGTATATTATATATAAATGCATGTAATTTGTCATCTTTTACAAATTTATTGCTCAGCAGATTATTTTTTTCACTAGTTATTTTTATTTGTTTTTTTAGTTAATAATGTTTCTATAAGAAATTTTCGATTCTTTGCTAAATTTTTAGTAGGAAAGTATACTTAAAAAACCAAGTAAATGATTATTTCAAGTGCCATACTTTCGAAGAATAACCTAAAAAAAATATTTTCCCATTTAAAAAACATTTATATTTTAATTTATAACCAACACACAAGCCAATCATTGCAATAGTTAAAGTAACACAGTCATCAATTCAACAGTAAGGGGGTTGATTCTCATCTTAATTGTGAAATTAGTGATGGAGTACACAATTTTTACTGTAGATATTAGCCCTTGCATGCAAAATATACCAAAAAGTGACAATCTATCAACCAGTTAAAATAAATCAAAGAGAATATTGCAATAAAATTGCCAAATAAAGTTGCAAGACTTTAACCTAAAGAAAAATATTTTATTCTTTTTTAAATCAATGACATTTATAATCCCTTACAAAAACAGAAACATCAGAAAATCTATGGATAGTATTCACATTTAAATAGGTATAAGTTTAACCACCAAAATATTTCGTTTTTAGCTACTAAATTTAATTATTTTAATTGATTAAGTTTTTGGAAAATTTAAATACAGATACATTTAAGTACACAAATTATTTAATTTACAATATAAATTTGAGTTGAAAATATTTTTGGCTTCAATGCACATTTATAAATTACAGTATACCTTAAAACATAGTAAATTGTTAATTCTTATCTAAAGTAATACTCATTTATTGCACTATGTGATAAAATATTTTTTTCATTTTTCTAAGTTAAATTTATTAATAATGTTTACTGACATACAATTTAAAATGTTTTTCTAAGATGATAAATTGCATTTATATACGCATGATAAATGCTTCAAATAATTTTGAGTCAGGAATTAATTTTAATTTGTAATAATATTAAATTTTAAATTCAAAAATTTTAATTATTTATTAATTTTCTTAGAATTACCCAAGTAATCTCTTTGATAATAACCTATTAAAATATTATGTACATACATATATTATACACACAAAAAACAAGCTTTTTTAAACTAATATTTTTACCATTTTACTAAATTCTTCAATGCCTTAGAGCCTTTCTTCCATAACTTTCAATTCATCAAAACTATAAATAGACAATACATTCCCCTCTTCCACGATAGTTGTGCTCGGAAGTAGGTACTGCAAAAGCATAGTATAGAATGCCTATAATAATGTAAATTTTCATTCAGAATTAATAACTCATAAAAAAAATTACTAATACAGTCTTTTATGATGGACTCTTTTACTTAATTTTAGTTTTATCTCTTTAAAAAAGGGGGAATGGTTATTAGTAAATTATGTCCACAATAAGCATGCTTGGGAACTAAACACTGGTGTTTTGCATTATGCTGAGCACCTAATCAGGACATGTGCTTTGCAGCCCAGGAGCTCTTGGTCAGGAAAATAGGCACTGTAGGCCTTGGCCCATGTGGTCTGTCCTGCCAGAGTTTAGTTTTATAGTTTATATTCATATTGATATTTCAATATACATACACATTATAATAAATAACATTAAGTAACAAATGAAAAATCAACATTCATCAATTCTGACAATTCTTTGATTAAAAATAGAGACAAATAATTGGGTTATATGAAAACAATTTCAGTTCAATGACTTAATAAAAATTCTAAACATCTGACTTCAAAAATGCAGTGTAATGTTTTAAGCAGAATTTTACATTTTCAAGGTTATAATAGAATGTAATTAATTTATAACATACACTTTGTATTTCATGCTTTTAAAAAATCATTTTGAACTAATAAAAAATGGTTAATAAAATATTCATCAATGATTACCAAATTATTTTTTACACACAACTACAATTACAGATAAGTAAAGTTTATAAAATCATAGTAATTAAAATTAATATTGATGAATTTTAAAACATAAATATAATTTTGAATTATTTATGCAATATTCTATGCAAAATCTTATTAACATGGAAATCTTATTAACATGAAATATTAGCAAAATAGCCATCAATAATAAATATAAGCAATAATTTGTTACTTTACTTTAAAAATATTGTTGTTGTTGTTGCATGCCCCCAAAGGCCAGCAGCGCAAGACCAGGTCCATGACGTTGTACACTCTACAATAATCCAAAACCAGAAGAGGGTCGTCAAACCAAAATCCAAAACCAGAAGAGGGTCGTCAACCAAGTACTGCCTGACAAAAAAATATTACCTATTTTTACTAGCTAATAGTATTTATAATTACAATTATTTGTTAATATTATTTACCATTATAATTTTTTGCAAGAATTATATTATTTACAATTATTTGTTAATACAAATAGTTAAAAAAATTGTAACACAAAGAAACAAATTATCTGGCTTGTAATTACCAATGATATTGAAAAATATTAAGGAAAAATTATTTGTATTTATGGTTAGATGTGGTTATTGATCGAGACTACATATAACCATAAAATACCTATTAAAGGTCACTTTCCAGTATAATATATTTATACCAAATGTTATTGATAAAAAAATTTCTATAACAAATTAAAGTTTTGCAAGCAGCCAGAAAAAGGATAAAACATATAAATAAAGAAGACCTAACTATTTCCTTTATGTAATTGGGCAATACTATTTTCTTTTCTAAGTTTTGATCTCATAATCATTTGCAATTCATGTAGCTGGTCCATCATGTACAACAGTTGTAAAACACATCCAACATGTTAATGAATGATATATTAATTTTAAAATATTAAATGCTTAACTGATAAATAAGATTAAACTTAAATTGTATTCTTTCTCTAATAAAATGATTAAATTATTCTCAAGATGGATATCACAAAACTTTACCTCTTTGATAACAAGTGGTGTTTTGAATAATTTCGACCTATATCTGGGCTTTAAGTTTAATTGTTTTATGTTATAAATTACAATAAGAAAAACAACATACAAAATAATGTCAACTATCAAAAATGACTTTAACCTCTGTATTTTCTGTAAAATACACAAATAAAACTCACAACAAAAGAGATATCGAGAAATTAAAAACAGTTAATAAATTTAGAAATTATATATATACATATATGTAAATGTTTGGAGGATTAACCTAATTATGCTTACTATATTAAAACGATAAAATAAAATAAACATGGAGTTTACTAATGCAATATTTTAATTATTTGTTATTATTTAGAAATTGTATAATGAATTTTAAAATTAGAGGTATTTATGAAATCAAAAATAATAAACTTTTTTTTTTTAACTATTTCTCATATCATACTCATTTTACTTGTATACCTTACTAATTTACTGTTTAAAATTATGTTTAAGTTCTTTATTTAACTTCAATTCCTTGAAGAGAAAAATCAAAAGTAAATAAAAATAATTCAATCTGACAATATTATATATAGGACAATATTATCATAATCAGACTTTGTAAATCGGTAAAGGAAAAAAAATTATGTTTTAATTGTATGTTTATGTGTGTATATATATAAGATTAGATATATCATTTACCCATTATCCGGTCGACTATTTACTATAACAGTAAAACCATTTACATTACTACAAAAGAATCAAGAGATCAAAATGTCAAAAGTATCATCAAATGCTTGAAATGTTAATCACTTTCTCCAAAATATAAAGGAACAAATATTCTAGTTAACTTATATTTTCATTAAAACAAATTGAAATTACTGTTAATTCATACTTCAATTTTTCCATCATAAATAAAAACATAAAATATGGTTTAAATATAATAATGTAAACACAAGAGTAACTACTAAGCTGTTACATCTGACAGCATTCTTTACATGGAAATAGTTAACATGCTACACAACTAATTTATATAATAAAAGTTGTTCCATATGAACATTTTTCATATGTGTTAATATTAATTTTCCAACCACATAATTCTAGATGTTTTTTTTATTAATTTGTGGCAATTAATCTGTCAGATTCCTATAGAAATTTTAAAATTTACTATTTTCAAGTTTATACAATTTTTCGAGTTTTAGATGCAATAATATTTCGCTAAGAAATCCACAATGATTTTAATGGTTGACAGGATTATACATAAAAACCAGGTAATATATGCAATAAAATATTTTGCAATATTATGCATTGTACAATTTTTCATTCCTTAAAACAGATCTTTGAGGAGTATACAAAATTTAAAACCACGAATCCTTATAAGACAAAATATTTCGGTCAGTAAAAATTGACTTAAAAATAATAGTAAATAAGAAAGCCTTTTAAAAATAAAATAATTAAAGTTTATATGGAATTCGCACATAATTTTTTGATCAGAAATGCTACAATATCATATATTAATTTATTGAAAGTAAACATCTAAGCGCTTTCAAATAGAATATTTTTAGACTCCATAAACTTGCTTCGTAAAAAACAAAAAATGTAATAAATACGTTTAAACTTTGTAGCAATCAAATTCGATTCAAAAAATTGAGCATTGAAAAATTTATTATACTAATTGATTAAATATAACTAATATATGGAATGAAAAAATGCTTCTGTGCATGATATATTTTTCTATTCCTCACACGGTAATGAAATTATTCTAAAACATACAATGACAAACATTTTCCAATGTTTTTCTTTTGTTGTCACGTTATCAACAGCTTATGAAATTTTCTTAACAAGTAATTAAATAATATTTCAACATAAAACAAATATATTATTCTTGCATCTCATTCATAACAATTCTATCCTGATAAAAACAACAATAATAAATGCTTACTTACCTTATATTTCTCTTAGCTCACAGACACAACATTCCGCCATTTCACATTAATGGCTGACGCTGACTCAAGCATTTCGCAGTATCTGACGTCATACTGTCACGCGGAATACACAATAAATGTGAAAATTAGATTTCTTTCTGAAAAGTTGTTTTTAAAGAGTTTAAAAAGTAAGAAGTTAAATGAAAATTAATTAACATCACAAAAAAATAGTTATTTGGAAAAAAATAGTCTTTGCCGATAAAATAAAAAATAGCGCTACAACTAATTGTCTTAATTTTGCTGGCCAACAGCTTCAGGGCCAACAATGGCCAAAATCTGTTGGCCCACTACTTATCATCCAGCACCGGCCCGGTTCATTTTGGCCAGCACTCATCCGTGGCCGTAATGGCCGGAGCTGGGCCATCAAACAACCATGAGCGGCTGGCCGTGGCCAACAGAAAACCGGCTTGGCCAGCAGCGGCCCGGATTTTTGCCGGCAGTTTGTGTTTGCTGGG
>JAJQOW010002721.1:0-13406 GCA_037975125.1 Latrodectus hesperus
CAGACAAATAGTTTCACAATATAATAGTCTGGGAAGTACATTCTAATTAAACAATTCTCTTGAGATAATCAGTGATAGTGAAATATTTTTGCAGTTTGCACGGTTCACAGATCTTAAGTGGGAATTCAGTCCTGGACGCGAGAACAGTTGAACTGAAGGTCGAAGCTCTCTATCCATTCGGCTACCCATTCTGCTTGATCAGTGATAAAATCACTTATAAAAATAACTCTAAAGCATGGGTTCCCAAACTTTTTTTTTTCTTGTGGACCACTTTCAAAGTTTTACTATTTTCGGTAGATCCCCTGCTGCTACATTTCTACTGTTTCCCCAAAACTCTTTAAAAATATCACCATAAATTGGGGGTGTTAAGAAAAAAAAGTAGTGTACATTTTCTTGTGTTACATTTATCAACATAATACTTGTGGTTATACAAAATTATTAACATTTAGTATTACAAACAATCAACAATTGACAAAAAATCAACAATGAACTCTGAAATGTAAATCAACAATGTAATAGTCGTACTTTTAATGAGACGGATGTACTTGATGAATTGACAGCAAATTATCAATATTTGGCTTCAGTTTTGTAAGAAGTAATCTCAAATCTCCCCCTTCTGCGATGTTCGATTTGCTCCTTTTTTGTTAACAACGGTTGGTAACGACATTAAAACTTCATTCGACAAGATATGAAGAGGGAAACGCCATCAAACATTTTTTCGAAATTTCCCACAGCCCAGGATATTTTTTGGGGATTTCTGCTTGCAGCCAAAATGTTCGATAGCCTTTTTTAAATTTCACCTTCAGTTCCTCTTTGGTGCTGAGCTTAAGTGGTTCTTCTTGTGATAACAGCATTGAATTTTTAAAACAACACTGTTAAATACGCAATGTCCGCTTTATACTTGATCAGATTTTCTTTTAAAGCTGGTGCTTCAGTTTCCAGAAACTCTATCACTGATTTAAAAAATGGGTAAAATCTCGTAAGCATGCACCTTTCGATAACCTGCGTACTTCAGTATGTAAAATCAGTTGGAAATCTTCATCATTTTCATCGCACAATAGTGCAAATAAACGGGTATTCAAAGCATTGCTTCGTATTTTATTAACTGCGTTAATCACAAATTGAAGCGATTGGTGCAATCTATCATTCAAATCTTTCGCTGCAAGGTGGTGTCGGTGGATGACATAGTGAATTGCAATTGGTCCTGGTATATTTCTTTTAAGATCACTTATAAACCCATGATATCGCCCGAACATGACAGGAGCTCCATCTGCTGCCACCGAAATAATATTTGTAAATGGAACTGATTTTTCTGTAAAAAAATCTCTCAGGACATTCAATATCGATTCGCCTTTAGTGTCCGACTTCAAAGTTTTTTCAAATAGTAGCTCTATATGGATTCAAATCGAACATATGCCAATAATAATGCTTAATTACCAGGTAAAGTAGACTCGTTCATTTGAATAGAAAAATGAGTGTTTTGCAGATAATTACACAAGAAGCTTTCTATATCAGATCTCATTTCATCAATACGTCTTTGTGCAGTGTTGTTACTTAAAGGAATTCTTTTGAATACGTCAAATAGAGGTTTGTGCAGAACAGCTTTTAAAATCTCTTCCATTAGCCCGCAAGCGACCATCGTTACTTTTAGATGTTGAAGCATACTATTTAGGGTAGGTCTATTTTTCTTTCAATGTTTGAAAGTATTTCAGATCTTTACCTATTTTTTCAGAATGACACCTTAGATTGTATTCGAGCTTCGATAATTTCAAAGAGTCATTAATTTATCAATATGATTGATAAATAACAATATACAATAAAAATATGTATAACAAATAGGCAGACACTTTTACCGGCACTGCAATCACTGACATCGATTCACTCACAGTCACACTTTTATGTTCAAAATCTCGGAAGCAAATGAGTAAGGTTTTGTTCTAGAAATTTGTATTTATACAAATGTAGATTGCAAGCACAGCGCAAGTTGCATTTCATCCCTTTGCAGGTCTAAACAAGCATCCCGGACGAGCGGGTGCACGGGCAGCGCTTTGCAAATCTCGATATGTGATGTACACTTGTACTATTAACTATTGTTTTATTCAATTCTGTGTTTGAACTGAGTCTCGAATACTTTTGAGTACCTACCTAGTGAATGATGCTACCTGCCTACGTTGATAGGTAAATCCAAGCCCAAATGCTTGTTCTTTATTATGAATACCATAAAATTTTTCGTGGACTCCCACTTACAACTTGTAGACCCTTGTTTTCTTTTCACGTCTACGTGGACCCCCGTGTGGTCTCCTATGGACCCCTGGGAGTCCACCTGGACCACTTTAGGAACCTATGCTCTAAAGTATATATAGATTGTGTTAACATTAAAAATTCAAGTGACAATATTTTTTCACAGCAATCCAAAGTAAGGAATATCTAATTAAATACCATCCGTGTGATACATATTGAAATTAAGCATTTCTTAATTACCTGATTAGAAATTTTCTTTTAAATAAAAAAAGGGAAAGAGATTTTTTAATGTAAGGATAAGATAGGGGTACCTTTCTTTTTAATGTAAGGATAAGATAGGCTATTTCTTTACATAAATCCAATGTAGGTGAATTTTGTGAATGAGTATACTCTTTCTTACATATAAAAATATACTGGTTATATACCACATTACTGATTATATATTATGTGTAAAAATGTATGTTGAATAATAATGCCGAAGAAATTACTTCGGATTTCCGCGAAAAACATTTTCAGCAAACGTAGCATCACGCCGCTGCGGTGCCTCATCAGGATGCTCATGGGTGCCGACAAACCGAGCGTCTATTCCACGTGCACAGAGAATTTCACTCCATGCTGGCACAATAGAACGAACTGTTTTTGTTCGGTTAGTGGATTAAATTATATTTATTAAATTAATAAATGTAATTTAATCCACTCTGATTAATTCACATCCACAATTAATATTGTTTTTAACATTTGGAAATCATATATTCTTATATGTCTATGTGAAAAACATCTTGACAATTCTTAAAAACAAAACGAGGGACATGGTGTTACAGATATGACTTATATACTGTCTGTAAGACACAATGAATGGTAAAATTTGGACTGTTCTGTTAAATTCGTTTCTTTTTTGTCTAACAAAACAAAATTGTTCTTCAGCGAATTATTTCTATAAATAGAATACAACACACCAAAATTACTTGACCACACCAAAACATTTTCCTTTATATTGATGAAATGCTTCGCTTATATTTCCATGAAAACAAAAATTCCTACAATATAAAAATTTAAACATTAACTGTCTGCAAAATCGCATGGCCAGTTAATCAGCTAAGAAACCAAAAGCGCTTCAGCACGTTAAGTCCCTGCTTTAATACAACGCTTGATAAACGGTACCTTCAGATGATTCTGAGTGCCAAGTGCAGGAAAAATAGCTGCACTTGCCTCAGTGCTGTAGTATTCTGAGCTTCTATAGTAGCTCAGACATTTCGAGCGTGATTTTCAATTAGTGCGCGTACACATCAAAATTTCCTTTGTTCGTTTGCTTTTGAACGCGCTACGTGGTGCAGCGCCTAGCACCGGGAATGCAAACAAGCAAATCGACATAATATTTGAATATATTATAAATAATGTTTATATTATATACCATATAAAGATAGACAGGCATAAGTGCAGAAAATTATTGTCTCTCATATAATTGTGCCATGGCGTGTAATCCACTGGTCTATCTGTAGAGTAAAACCACTTCCTAAATCTGAAGGCAGATACAAAAGGTGCCCTGCTTCACTTCATGCCACGTCAGAGGAGAAATTTAAACATTTATATTCTGTAATTCTTTTTACTTTTTGATGTTTAAATCACACACACGTTTTAACTGGCTTCGTTTTTATATCCATTGACAAAGTAGAGTGATGAGGTCGACAACTGTGTTCAATTCCCTTTAACGCGAGATGATTTTATAAGAAAATAGGTTTCTGGCCATCCAATACAAAAGCTCTATGCTGAATGAGTACCCAACTTTCTACCTTTCGGATATAAGAATCTACTTAAGTTAAAAGGATTATAGGCTATGACTTTTTGACACAGAATATCAAACTTGTGTTATGTTAATCATAAAATTCTTGTTTATCTTTAAAGTTTCAATTCCTATTTATATGTATAATGTATATGGTAAAGTTAACGTAAGTTTGTCTTTTCTGATTGAGGCTTCTAAGCACCGATAATGAACTCCTCATTTTGAATCATATTCTTTGACGAGGATGACCCACGAGCAGGCACGTCTTTTTTCTAACATTCCCTAAATAGAGGGAGATGTTACCCTTATAAATAAGAATGAAGATCTATTACAAGTTATTTTCTATTTCATTTTTATAAACACGAAGTATTTCGCTCTTTCTAAATTTTCATTTCGATAATGTGAATAATTCACTTTATACGTGATTGCATCTTTTGAGAGTAAAGGTAAAACGCATTATTTTTAACTGATTGTTTAAAAAAAATGGGGAAGTAATTGTGATAATATATATAATATTGGGGGAATTGGATGAAGAAATCCATTCCTCTGTCTGATCTAACTTGCATTGTTATGAAAAAAGAATAATATAAAAATATTTTATTCGTAACTGTGTAGAATGTGTCCATTTGATTTAAAGAAAACCTCTTATTCCTGCTTTTGTTTGTCGAGTTATCAGGCGCGTGCTTGAATATTCACTTCAGGTTTGAATACTTGCAGTGGTTCCAAATCCTCTAAGTTTTAGGTTTTAATCGTTTTAGTTTTAGGTTTTACCTTTCATTCACAAAAAATAATTGGTTAGTGACAAATCTTCCACTCGATTTGAAAAGCAGATTATTAAAAGCTGGACTAGATAAAGAAACCTAATGCCAATATTCTAATAACTTACAAATAAGTATGTTTAATAAATCACGATGATTAAGGGATTGTATTAATCGCATTGCGTTGTTCATGGCTGGCTATTTCTACAGAAAAAAGGCGCTAAATATAAAATCACCTCTTAAAACTTCTAACAGGTGACCAGGGTGATATTCCTGCACACATCCTTTCTCCACGACACACCTAGGGAAGTTTTTTTTATTTATTACATTACATGTATTCAGACTTGTAAGCTTGATTCTTGAGATCTGCTTGTAAGTCTTCGTCGATAATAGGACAAATAGCACAAAGACAGATGTACAACCACAGAAGAAAACACCCACACGGTGGGAATCGAACCCACACCCCTACGCTCTCAAGTATGGAAGTTCAAAAGATGAAAATCCGTCCCTGAGAAGGAGCACCCCTGAAATGTAAGATGCCAACGTTACTAATTTTATGCAAATGAGCCTAAATTTATGATGTTCAAATTTAAAAATTTAGCATCCATAAAATATTTCTATCTATCAAATATGACTTCAACTTAAATTGCTAAATAAATTGTTTTCTTATGAATCTTAAAAGAACAAGAAAATGTATGTTGCGTTTCTATTTTTTGCATACGCAGCTCGCGGGACTTGTGTTCGTGAGTTTTCCGGGTTTCCTCCTTTGCAATTCGTGAATCAATAAAAAGCCCTACTGCAAAGTCCTTTTGCCAATAGGCTGTCCACTACGCAATGTCAAAGCTTTTATGAATTAGAATACATTTTATATTAATTTTTATGGAATTACACACCAAAAACTATTTTTATAAACAATATTTTTGTGCTCCCTTAACTACCATTAAACTGAAAATATTTTCAACTAACATGGCTATAAATCAAGATGTTTGCTCATTCAATAAATATGCATAGATTGAGAATTTACAGTAAAAAATCTTTATCCCTTTATTTACTGAAATTGATTATATCGCATTCATTATAATATGCTTATTAGAATTCCAGATAAAAAGGTCACGGAAATATTTTAATGATAAACAATTCCAAAAATTCATGGAAATATATGTTGCAATCAAACATCAATTGAAGACTATAATATACAAAATGTTAATGAAATAATTTTAAAACGTTATACCTTCTATGTTTAGTTCACTATACATTGCTAAATAATTGCTTACATTTTATAAATAAGCCTCTATCCAGTGCTCAAAATGATCCAGTGTGAAGGAAAGAAAAATCCTCAAAATAGTTAACAAATTCGGGATGAATACAGATCAAAATAAAAGATTGGGATATTTGTAATAGTAAAAATCATTAAGAACTTTCCTCATCAAGAATAAATATTAAAACTGATGAAACAGAAAATAAAATACACTTCTGTTAACTTCTTAATCGGCTAAATTTGAAATTAAATGTATTTTGATTTATATTTAATGAATAGTAGCAGAATCGAAATCAATTAAAAATTTAATTTATTCAAAATAACGAGCTTCTTTGTAACGAAAATACATTTACTGGTTTCATGTAAAGTTATTTAAAAATCCATCATTTCGAATACATTACAGAAACCACAAGTATATTCACATTAATAAGACCTGAGAATAAAAAAATTCAAATCAATATGTGCGGCAGCATGGGTCAAAATAATCACAACGGATTTGATTTACGTATCTTCAAAGGCCGAGCTGGCAGCCGAATGGTTAGCGCTCTTGCCTTCGGTTCAACAGTTCGTGGGTTCGAATCCCACCTTGGGCATGGATGTTTGTAGTGGTTCGGATTCCACTTTAAACCGTAAGTCCCGGTCTAATTAGCCCTCGTGTGCAAAAAATGACCGTTGAGCGACAAACAAACAAAATCCGTATCTTCAAGTTCTTCGTTCCACCAAACGATCATCTACTCAGTCACACTTTGTTACTCTTTGCTTTCATTATTCGATGTTGAGTAAAGAAAAAAATGCATTCTTTTGTTATGAGAAATAGACAAAAAATGGAGTATAGTTTACATTATCCAAATCCTAAAAATTGCATATGCGTAGCATGCAAGTAACATTAATTTTTGAAATCCATCCCAAATTTAAGACTTCTTGGAGCTTGGATCTAATATGTTTTACGAAGTGTCGGCCTGCGTGCACTTTACTTCTTCATCTGTAGTAGCTCCATGAGGAGAAAAAACATGTCTTTACTCACGGAGAGCGCTAGCCTGACTGCGTGTAATAGCCAATCAGCTATGAGTGTTTCATAACTGGGCGTGGTTACCAGAAATGAGAATTTTCTATGTCGAAACAGAACATAGATACAAGTTTGCATGATAATATTTAGAGTTCAAAATGAGAAAATCTGGGATAAATAATTCCGGTTAATAATACAAGTAGATGAAAATATATACACTATTTACATTTATGTCTTTCCTTATGAAAAAATCTCGCTATTGGTCTATATTTGCAGTCTTCCGCAAGATATTGATATTTAAAAATTTCGTTGAAGTTTGCTACTTCGCAGTTCTGAGCTTTTTCAAAAATTTTTTTATTTAATTTTCTTATATGTTCGGCTAGATCGTCTATTTTTAAATCTTTAGCTATATTTTTATTTCTGATAAAGTATGGGGCGTTTGTAATTTTTCTTAATATCTTGTACTGAAAACTATTAATTTTCCTTTTATCCATTTTGTTGTTAAAGTTCCATACTGGGGATGCATATGTTATAATTGGTCTCATCATTGAACTGTATAGAAGTCTTTTAAATTTGAGCGAAAGGTTTGATTTTTCACCTATAATTGCTTTTAAACACCCATAAGCTTGTGGGGCCTTAGTGATCACATAGTTTATATGTTTTGTCCATTTCAAGTCACTCGTTAATGTAATACCCAGATATTTAGCAGGGCACACTTTTGGTATTTCTCTGCCAAATAAGATTAGTCCATTTTTATTCCGATGTTTGAATTTATTTCTCCTATTTCTTTTAAACAGAATCAGTTGTGAATTTAAGAACTTGAATTTAGTTTTAAAATTTTGTATACGTAAAATAGCGTTCAAGAAGTGGTAGCAATTAAATTTGATATAAATATATCTATCCTGTAAAATCAATTCATGTAAGTTTAGTGACTCCAGAAAACATAAATATCACAGTATGCTGGAAAAAATGAAGATAATAATCTTTTAATCTCCATTTAAAAATATTGAAATGTCATCACTTCCATGTAAGTTCGGATAGTTATTTTATCATTCTTATAATACGTTTTTTTTTTTTTTTTTTTTTTAAGAAATTGTTTTATCCAAAAATTAGGGTACGTCACTCTTTTCCATTAAATGTTATCCACAAATGCATATGAATAATGTGAAACAGAATTAAAAGGTCATTTAAAAGCAAACAATTTTTTTCTTTCATAATATGAAATATAAGAACATTCCTATTGAAAATATTCATTTTCCTGTTGTTTAATCGTCATAATTAAAAACAAGTGTTTATTAATATTTTATTCCTAAATGATGAATTATAACGTGTGATTTTGATACAATCAGAATGACCTATGCTTAAATATGCATGTCTATCTAAAATAGCTAGTTCTATCTTAATTATTTTTTTATCATTTTAAAAAGGAAATGTTAATCTACCGTAATAACTATGCCACTGAGTTATAATTATGATAGATGGGAAAATCATTTGATTTTATTTAAAACAAAAATAAATTTGAATAGAAATAAACGTGATAGTCAATAAATTGTTATTAATTATTTTGTAAAATGATTTCTATTTAATTTAATTTATTTCAAATGTGAGACAATTGGCTATGAAAAAGTTACGTACTCCCAATTTGGAACGCCGAGCTGGCAGCCGAATGGTTAGCGCTCTTGCCTTCGGTTCAACAGTTCGTGGGTTCGAATCCCACCTTGGGCATGGATGTTTGTAGTGGTTCGGAATCCACTATAAATCGTAAGTCCCGGTCTAATTAGCCCTCGTGTGCAAAAAATGACCGTTGAGCGACAAACAAACCAAACCAACCAAACCAAACCCAATTTGGAACAAGGGTTGGAAAATACGGCACTTCTATCTAGTGGGGTGATCAGTAGTCGTGCTATCGTGATTTCGAAAGTTATAATGTCTTCGTAATTTAGAACAAACAGAAGACTCCTAGAGATATTTGTGCACATTTAGATTATGGCGACCACGACATGCTCCGGCTGCCATGAGGATCGGCATTCGAACTCGCGACTTTTCAACAATCAAAATCTTTGTTTCTTTGTAAAATAATGACATCACTATTAGCACAAAAATTTCACTGACATAAAATGCAAGTATTTACGAAATGTGTTTATATTCATTTTTTAACCTTAATTATAACTGAAAAGTTACTAACTCTTGATAAATTATTAAAAACATATACCCTAGCCTTTATATCGAATCACGTTATTTTTTGTTACACATGAACGATGTGAAAGGTTCCGAGTTCGATCTCAACTCTATTTAACATCAATGAATATATTTCTTACTAATTTTTACACTCGTCTGTGTATGCAAATTTTTCAGGTTTTCTTCTTTGTGACTCACATGAATATTACAATGCGAAGAATGAGAAAATTCCTTCCATTGTCTTTTAGCATTTGAATGGGCTTTTATTTTATAGCGTCGCAAAGCTCAGCGAGCGTAGGTGACAACCCTGCATTTTCCGGAGTGACTGTTTCAATTTTTATCCGAACCACTGATGTATTATATAACTCGAAACGGTTTTTGTATTTTTACTTAGATAAAAATGTACCAGGGTGAGTGCTTGAGATTGATCCAGGTTTCTCCCCTTCCAACGCGGGAAGACGGTGCACTATAAAACATTTCTCCTGGAAAGGAAAAATATCTTTTAAGAAGCCCCTTGGGGGAAATTGACCATTTTAATTAAAAGCCAAATAGTGTCAAAAACAAAAGGCAATGATATGCATAGTTAAAAAATGTTTATCATCTATTCAACATCATCCAATCGGTGTCAAATTGGATAAAAAAAACAAGGGGCAGCCTAAAGGATTGGCCACCCGTCAAAAATAAAATAATCTGGCCCAAAGAAAATGTGTGTATGATGTTTTATAAATCTAATTCATATTACAATAAAAACGGTACATCTAAATTTTAACAAAAAAAATCTACATGAAACTTTTTAAATGAATAATGCTTTGCATGTGGCAAGTAGTATCTAACAGTTTCCATTCTCAGCGAAAACTCAAAATTTGGTGCAACGCATTTCCTGGTGGACAAAATACATGCACCATAAAAAAATTGTTAGCTTACGTTGAGTGTTTTTAATTTATTGACATATGAAGACTGTGCTAGTTAATATTCATTTTTAAAAAAGGATCAAATAAATTTGTACAGGAATAGCGACAACAAAAAAATATTTCTCAAGAATAATTACACTATAACAAGGAACATCTCTTGGCAATAGAGACATTTGTTACAACGAGTAATTTAATAAATGCATCATTTTATTTAATAAAATGAGTTTTTATTTAACTAATGATTTTATTTTCATAAAATGTCAATTTTTTCTGTTTCCTCTCAATTTTATTAAAAACTTGTATTTTTCTTTCCAAAAACATTACTTCATTATTCTATCAGCTATTTAATAAAAATTCGAAGACTGCTGGCGTCAGCACTTTAAAGGTTAGCTATTTTTCCTTAAGCCAAACGCACCCACAACCCCAAAGGCCATGGAATAAAAACCTCCCTTTTGTTGTAGTTCACTTGTTACTTTATTAGCTTATTTGAGGACCAGCTTAACCCCCATTCAGTTGTTAATTGCTAAATAAAGCTTTATTTGAATCGCGTGGCATTATTGCAAAAATATTACATTGCATAAAATTGAATGTCGTGTGAGCCGGAGAACCAAATAGGAATGACGTCACCATTAACATATTGAATCGAAAGCGCGGGGAACAAGTTCAGTATCCCCATACACTTGGCGACGCGGCGATTTTTTTTTTGCTGCCAAGTCGCCAAGCTAAGCGCGCGTTTATTAAAACGGGAAATTTTCTAAGTTCGATCGAAAAATAAGCATTTCAGAAAATTTAAAAAGGGAAATAAATGTAAATAACGGACTTACTTGATATGAAGTTAAGCTGACATGCCGATTGGTATATTTATTTCGACATTTTATTCGTTTGTCACCAGTGTCACATTTCAGTAAAAATAATTATCTAATTTTACAAAAAAAGCATGCAAAAATATTTTTCTAAATATATACACTTTATAAAATTTAAAAAAAGCATGCAAAAACTTATTTTTCAAATATAAACATTTTTTTAAATTTAAAAAAAACATGAATAAAATATTTTTTTAAATATATACACATTTTAAGTAAATAGAAGTGAAACACGAATACAATAAAAAATACATGTAAGCAATAGAATTTAAATAAAATAATTACACCTTCTCCAAATCAAATTTCCGTTAAAAAATTAATATTTGCGAATCCTAAATTAATTAATAATTTGGAATACTGAGCAATAATCCATCATTATTATCTTTAATTTTAGTTAATAGAATTTTACATTTTTCGACAACATTTTTAACATGAGACACTTTTAATTAAAACAATAAATAAAGTAATTAAAACTATAAAAAGATGATAATAAATTAAGAAAACGAAATAAGGAAAAAAGAATATTTAAAGATTTTAAATATATAAAATAAAATATGTCATTTAATAAAAAAAAATATATTAAAATTAAACCAAATAAAAGTAAATAATATAAAAGAAATAGAAAAAAAATTTACGATAATTGGACACTGGCGACAACGAAACACAAGAGCGGGAAATCCATTGATTCCATCAACAACAGTAAACGAAATTAAAATGACTAGCAATTAAAACGTAGAACAATTAGCAAAGAAAGTTCTGGAAAGTTCTCGAAGTAAAACTAAAAAAGCTATTGCCACTAAAAAAAAGCATATATATAACGTAAAAATTATTTAAAACACGAGAAAAACGGAATCTGGCAAAGAAAAAATAAAAATAGTAACAAAAACTAAATTTGGCAACACTACAATAAAAACAAAAGCTGAAATCGGAAACACTACAACGTAAACAACGGTAACCAGATTTGGCGAGAAATCAGTGTATGGGGATACTGAACTTGTTCCAAGCGCGGCAGTACTCAAGTCTAATTAGCTAAACTTTCGTCTAGAACATTAAAAGATTTAGAAGAAACTGAACTTCTTACAGTTCTAGATTCATTGGAATACAATAAAATGAAATTTTTGAAGTAGTAAAGCAGGAATACTTCGAAATAGAAAATGACGAGGTATTTAAAAAAGCTGAAAAAAAATCTGGAAAAAATTGACGAAAAGTTTCAAAATTTTCTGGTCAATGCAAAACTTTTTCTTTACCAATCGATTGAACTTAAAAACAAAAGTTATTGAGTTGGAAAAAGTTTTCTGTTTCCTGAAATTCCTTTATCACAATTTGATGGTCAATTTAATAACTGGAGCTTTTTTAAGCAACAGTTTGAAAATCTAATATAGAAAATAATCCTATTTTATCAGACAATCAGAAGTTATATTATTTGAATGCTTCCCTTAAAGATGCTCCAAAACAAGAGCAGTCCCCAAATAATAATGAGTCGTTGCTTAAAGCTCTCACACTTCGTTATGAGGAATACGAAACTAATTGTGTTGAAAGCTGTGTACAAAATATAATTAATTGTAAACCATAAACAAAGGAAAATCCTGAACTTCATATGCTTATTGATAATTTGCAGAAAAACATTCCTTCTTTGAAAACATTGCAATTTGAACGTAATAAATTTGTTGACATTTTGTTAATAAATTTAATTTGTGCTAAACTAGATGAAGAAAAACTTATTGCCAACTTCAATTAACTGTTGATTCTCTTGAAGTGCCAACTTGAGATGCTTTCATCAATTTCTTAGGAAAACTATATCGAATATTTGAAAACTTAAAAGTTGTGTTTTGATTCAAATCCTAAGTTTTCAAACCTTATTAATATTAACGGAAAAACTCATTTCGACCTTACAAACCTAAATTTTTTTGATTAAATCTGCTTCATAATACTGCATTCGTTGTGATTCGAACCATTCATTGTATAAGTGCCGTTATTTTTTAAAATGGAAGTACTTGAATGGTTTGATTTTGGTAAATCTAAAAATCTGTAAACTGTTTGAATTCATCACATAAGTTAAATAAATGCTTGCTTAAATCTAGTGTCGAATGCCACCAAAAACATCACTCTTTTGCAGAGATCGGATCTGCAGCCTTTCTCAAAACAAATTTATCCAACACCGAACATAAATAATTCCGAAAGTTTCCAAACTGATTTCCCCATTTCATAGGCACCAGTCAAAAGTGAAGTCTTCATTTGGCATATTGAAGCTAGAAGGAAGGATTCAGAATTTTATTTCACAAACAAAAAAGGCTCATGTTCTTCTTAGTACTGCTTTTATTTATGTGAGAGATTATGACGGAGAATTTAAGAAGTGTAGAGCTATATTGGATAGCGCCTCTCTCTCTCACACACACACACACACACACACA
>JAJQOW010002722.1:0-13398 GCA_037975125.1 Latrodectus hesperus
TATTTACAAAATAGGTATTTACAAATGTACAGAAATGTAGCTATACAATTGGTGTCACAAGAATAACAATAGAAGTCGAATTCTCAATTTGGCTGTCAGGGGATTTGGTGTCTCTCATTTGAAATTGTAGTACCTATATGCACTCTCGAGTTCTTGTAGAGCTGAAGGAAGTTGTGGGAGGGGAATCATCTCGGGAACCACTTATCTCGAATTTGCTTGTATTTTTTGCATCTTAGAAGGAGATGTTCTAGATCGCAAGGTTCATTGTTATGGAGGCAGAGCTCGAATTTATTATGGAACTTATTCCTGTGGCTTCCGAACATGCCATGTCCGGTGAAAAATTGGTTAAGAAAGAAGTCTCCGTAAAGTCTAGCTTTGGATACCTTAGGACAGAATTGATGTAGCCGTTTAGTTTTGTCAGATTCGTCCCAGATGTGTTACCAGCGCAACAGTACGAGTCCTCAATTATCTTTTTAGTTTGTTGTTTGCTGATTTTAACGTGGATCCCTATAGACTCAAATGCAGTTGCTTCCTTCGCCACGGCATTGACTTCTTCATTATGTCTTATACTACAGTGGGACTTAACCCAATGAAAGGTAAAGCGGTGCTTGTGATTTTTGAGGAAGTTCCGTATGACTCTAATTGTGTCACTGAAGATGTCTGCGGAAGATAGAGCATGGAGCACTGATCGTGGAAATCAGTGTGTATATGACAGGTTTCATTAATGTCTATGGTGTGATTAACTGTAATGAGGATGGCTTGGGCTTCGGCCTCGAAGACCATGGCCTCGTCATTGAGTCTCCTTTGGAGCTTAAAAACTTGTTTCTGATCCTTAAAGATTAATGAGGCACAACCAGTGTAGTCATTCATACGGGAACCGTCAGTGTAAGCTATTCTTTGGATCTGTTGGAGTTTGTTATTCTTTTTAACCGTTCCATTAAACCACGCAGGAGAACCATAGAGGATAATGCTTTCAATGGCTACGTTGTAGATCATTTTGAGTACTGAGGGGCTAAGTATCCAGGTAACTCTGGTGATCCTGGCCAACTTATTGGTGATGTTGTTTATTGTATCTTTGACTTTGGTGAGATGGCAATTCCAAGAAAGCTTTAGATCAAGAGTGATGCCAAGATATTTAATTTCTTTTGTGTATGCTAGCCTCTTTCCTCTAATGCTGATTCCTGGTCTTCTAGTAATTTCCTTACCGAACTCGAAGATAATATATTGGCATTTATCTGTGCTAAGTTGGAGTCCATATTTTTGAGTCCTATTTTCAACAATGCTTAAGGGTCTTCTAGTAAGCTTGGTGAACTTAAAATAGGAAGATGCAGTAAACAGCAATGGCCTGACATAATGCTTGAAGTCCTAAGTCCTTAACTAGCAGTTCATTTGCAATCAGTAACCAGAGGAAGGGACCCAGGCTGGAGCCTTGATGGACGCCGTTGGTGTAGTTAACAGGTTTGGATTGTGCGTTAATGTAAGTTCTGTCATCTAGGAAAGAACAGATTGTTCTGAAGATGTTGTTGGGGACATTGAATTTGTGCAAAATTCTGATCAGGTCTGTCCATCTTGCAGAGTTGAAGGCATTTTTAATATCTAAAGGTACCATGCAAGTATACATTTTATTTTTCTGGTTTGACTTGATTTGGTTTGTGAGATGACATACCACGTCAGAGGTACTTTTCCCATTACAAAAGCCAAATTGGTTATGGTGGAGGAGAGAGTTGACATGGAAGTAGTAGCTTATCCTTTTGTGGAGAATTGTATCAAGAATTTTCCCCCAAATGGGAAGTAATCAAATTGGTCTATAATGATTCGCATTCAGAAAGATCTTTACCGTCTTTAGGTATCAGTCTGACTTGAGCCTTCTTCCAAATGTGGGGAAAGGTGCTGTTGCGAATGCAGAGGTTGATAATTTCAGTAAACCAATCGTTGTTGATATTAAATAACTCCTCATAAATATCTAAGCAAATGTTATTGTAGCCCAGTTCCTGTCCATAGATCTTATAGTTTCCTCTTCTTCTGCAATAGTAACCGGAGGATCATCAAGAGCTAGTGTGTATTGTTTCTGGAGTGTTTCTGGATAGTGTCGTATAAGAAAAATTTAAGTATTTTGTTTGTGGATTCATCAGGTAACTAGGTGTAAAAAAGTTAGCTTTAACGTTAGTGAGATTAAAAGTCATTAGCTGGTGATCGCTGGCAGAGAATTTGTCGCTGATAGTCCAATTGGAAATGTTGGTACTATTTAGGTTTTTAGTAATTAAGAAATCTATCCAACTCTCGCCTAGTGTACTGCAATACGTCGGGTGGCTGTTGGCGTCATTTTCAAAAATTTGTTCGTGTTTTGATGCGAATTCAATTAGTGAGTTGCCTCGATGGTCGGTGTTCCGGAGGCTTCAAGATGAAGACTTGGAGTGAAATCCCCTAGTATAATCCACTTTTGGTTGCGATGGATGGCTAGTTGTTCACCAAGTTCCTTGATGGATTCTTTGATGTTACGAGAGGGAGGACAGTAAATCAAACAAATATTGTAAGTCTCACAGTTAAGTTTTGTTTGAACGATGACCAGTTCATCAGAAACGTGAGTTGGAAAAACTTTAAATTGCCTATTGCTGATCACGACCATCTTAGGATTGTTGCTGGCAGTTATTGTAAGATTTAAGGCAAAGCAGGTGATTTTGCCATCAAAGGGAACGGGTCGTTAATGGAGGTGAAGTCGGATTTAAATTCCATGTCTTGGGAGAGAATTACATTAGCTGCGGGACAGTGATAAGGATTAAAGTGTGCGAATTTGATTAAATTGTTAGAAGGCGTATTAATCATAATTATTTTTGTTTATAAGTTTGTTGATCTCCTTTTCATATATTGGGCACGTTTTACTATTAACTAGAGGGTTAGTTTTATATTTAGTCTTAAATTTAGAATTACTCTCCTCACAATTTTTACATTTAATTTCTTTGTCACAATTTTTATCAATATGTGATCCTGAACATCTTCTACAAGTGTCCAAACTTTTGTAATCTTTTGCTAAGTGTCCGTAGCGAAGACATTTGAAACATTGGCTAACTCTAAGGTATTCTTTGAATTGAACCATGGTCCAACCCAAAAATATTCTTCTTCTTTCATTTAGCTCATTTACCGTTGAGCGTCTCTATCCAGTTTATGCCATGTCTACCTTTAAAAACCACGAACTACCTCTAACTGAACATCATCACTAAGTGAGCTTTGTGTCTTAATTCTGTCCGCGATTTCTTCTTTTACTAGAACTTTATCTACATTATAAAGTGTGATCCTAGGTTTATTTAATTCTGACTTTTGAATTTACACTTGATCCGACAGTTTATCATTATTTTTAATTTCAGCAATTAATGTGTCTATCTCTTCGATGGAGGTAGTCTCCAGAACAATTCCACCCTTGCAAACCGGGCGAATGTTTTTAACTTTGAGTCCTAATTTTATGGGGTTTATAGAACTTTTAATTAAACTTTTTGTGTCTTCCTAGGAATATTCTTTCTTAGGATACACTAAAACTACATTATCCTTCTTCTGGCGAGTCTTATCTCTTCTTGCCCTGCTTCTGTCTCTATTTGCCTTGTTATTCTTTGGTTTGCCTCTTTGGACACAGGAGAATCCTGAGTCCAAAGGCACAGGATTTCTCCTGTATGATCGGAAGTGCATTTTTGGCTTTTAATTGTCCTTCCAAGAACGCATTCTTTTCAATTTGCTGCAAAGCAATATGCAGAATGTCCAAGAAGCTTTGCCTTATTTTTTGCTGAAGAGGAAGGCCCGCCTTGGTGGCTGAAAGAGCCTGCTGTATTTCTCTTTCTGTTTCTAATAAGTTAAGGATTTCTGACCTAACTTCTGAGGTAGAAGCTTCGCAATTGTAGACTTCTACCTCACCTAAACTGCTATCATAATTTATTTGGGCCATGTCGTCAAGCTCAAAAGCAGTGTCTGCTCGACTAAGTTCCACCGTCTACGTTGGCCGCTGACCTAGATCAACGTTCCCAGGAGGCACCACGTGGAGGTGTAGATCGGTTTTTAAAGAATACTATTGAATGAACAGTGCAATACTCAAGAGCGAAAAATCGCAGAATGCAATGTCGCTTTCCCGGATAGACTCTGGGCCGTTGTCCGGGTAATATTCACTCAAACTAGAAATAGATAGCACTCGTATGGGACTCCCTCCCTTCGACAGATTGTAAAGTGGAGTATGAAACTGAAAAAAAAGAAAATAACTGAGCTAACTAAATGTAAACATGTTTATAATGGAACTTTAACACCCAAGCTAGGATTCGAACCCATGAACTGTCAAACTGGAGGCAAAAATGTTAATGAATTGGATAACAGCTTGGTCTTTCCTTATGAATGGAAGTTTTATGTCGTTTCCTTTTGATAATAGAGCAACCTTTCTGAACAACTATTATTTTTTCAGAATTCTTAAAAATTTATGACCTTTTGAGCAACGTTGTTACAACAAATCAAAAACTGAGATATTTTGTCTCAATTACATAAATATATGTACTTTTATATAAACAAATCCTCATATTTTACACTAAATAACGCAAGCTCGTGATTAGAAAGTTGGTATAAATTTATCATAGACTTCCCACACACCTAAGCATTTACCAACTTCATTCATTTTACATTTTTATGGGTAATATAGGTCACTTCAGAAATTGTAATATTTTGACATTAATGGAAGCTTTGGTTATTTATAATTAAAAATCATACTGTTTCCGAATGTGCCGAATTGGAAATGCATGGCATTAGATAAATTAACACACGTCCTGTGGCACATTGATATACATAAGTTTAGCTCAGTTGAATAGTTGCCGCGCTCGTGATGAAAGCGGAAACCAGACAGGGCAACAATAAACATAATTGATTCCTGTCTACTGCAGCAAGCTCATGGAGTCCCAGTGGCTCAGTAGCTTCCCTCCCGTTAGAATCATAAAAGTGAAAGCGACAGTGGTTTTGAGGGTGGCCACTTTCGCTCTCACCGGGTTGCTGCAGTTCTGTGGACTGCGGATGTCTGATGCGCTTCCGCTCATGGGGCGTGGATGAGAAGAGGAATGTGACAGCTCAGGTGTGACCTTGTCACCTGGCTCAAAATGATGAGGCGCTTAGTAATAGGCGAGTATTCTAAATAAATTAACCTAAAGGTACTGTCTAGGGCTGGCCTGCACCGCTATGTAGGTATGTACTTACGTAACGCAGTTATATCATGTAAAATAAATTTTCATTGATAGCATGAAAGTTCCTCATTCAGAAGTTCAACAAGTCTTGAGCTTGACTCAAACCACAAGTAGGGATATCAGAATCCGTTATAAGATATAAGTTCCAGGTTAAGCAATATAAGTCCAAATTAAGTTAAAAAATCACATAATTTAATTCGACAAAAATTTGTAAGACTTCGTATTTGCTGTGATCGTAGAGCTATAGGCAAATTAAAAAATTTCTTGGCTTAAATCATTTAAATTGCTAGATAACGTAAGCATGCAAATAAAAGTGTCCTCAGCACATTCATCATGTTTTTCTGATAGGTGCAGGGATCTCAACAAATGGTAATTTTATTTGTAATCATGTATAACTGAAGAATATTTTCCAGGTAGATGCACTTGGTCCTGTGGGTGGGCTTTAACATTTATTTAGAAGGAAAAATGGCAAAAATATCCTTTTTACATATTCGAAATCACAAAAATGTGCAATTACAAGCATTATTGATATTATTATATACATATATGTTTCTTTTTACTTTATCAATTAAACTTTAATGGAACACAATTATAACTAACACTAATTAAAAGCATTTACTGACAATAGTTGTCAGCCACTGTTGTACCAAACATACATATAATATTATAAGTCTGCGTAATAATAAAGGTAATTATAATAAAACTCTTCTTTATATATATATATATATATATATATATATATATATATATATATATATATATATATATATATATATATATATATATATATATATATAAAATAACTGTAATTACAAAAACTTCTTAAAAATAATTGTAATTGTAAAAACTCTTCATTAAAAATTATTATGTTGATAACAATAAGTTAAATATTAAATGATTAGACTATTATGAGAATTAAATTTGTACAAATGAGTATCTTCCCCTTTTATAAGAATTTGACAAGTTGTTAAAAATATTTCCTGGGTGGCCTGAGGAATGTGTTGAAAGATCTTTACGCAGCTTCATCAACCGCTGATGACAAGACATGATGACATATGGCAGACTGATAGCTGTTGATGACATTACACTGCGTGGCAGACAGACTGATAGCTGTTCGAGACTTTACACTGCGTGGCAGACAGACTGATAGCTGTTCGAGACATTAAACTGCGTGGCAGACAGACTGATAGCTGTTCGAGACATTACACTGCGCGGCAGACAGACTGATAGCTGTTCGAGACATTACACTGCGCGCCAGACAGACTGATAGCTGTTCGAGACATTAAACTGCGTGGCAGACAGACTGATAGCTGTTCGAGACATTAAACTGCGTGGCAGACAGACTGATAGCTGTTGATGAAATGATGACGCTGCGTGGCAGACAGGCTGATAGCTGTTCGAGACATTACACTGCGTGGAAGACAGATAGCTGTTCATGATATGACACTGCGTGGCAGACAGACTGATAGCTATTATTAGTCCCCCAACACTATTGCTTACAATATGTTACGTTCTAGAAAAACTTTTTATTGACACTGAGATGCATTCATGCATTTCGAGGATAGAAATCCACAAAAAAACTCTCATGTATGCACCTAGACAAATGTGCATGCAAGAAGTAGAAAAGAAATACAGCTTCTACATTTTGTTGGCTTGTGTAAAATTGTGAACATGGTTCTATTCACTCTGCATAGTTCAATGTGATCAATTCTTCCTTTCAGCAATACAAGGGTAGGATGGTTTGGTTTGGTTTGTTTGTCGCTCAACGGTCATTTTTTGCACACGAGGGCTAATTAGACCGGGACTTACGGCTTAAAGTGGATTCCGAACCACTACAAACATCCATGCCCAAGGTGGGATTCGAACCCACGAACTGTTGAACCGAAGGCAAGAGCGCTAACCATTCGGCTGCCAGCTCGGCATACAAGGGTAGGAAGTGATGGCAACTTATAGAGTGGGGCACCTAGAGAATATGCCATCGTTGCCCGGAAAGTGGATGGGACTTCAAAATCTAGAAGCAGCTACCAAGCAGAAGACCCTCAGAGTTATTCTTCTCCTCCAGAGATATCATTTCATATGAAGGATATCGCAACCATAACCTATTTAACGTGCTCAAACCACCATCTGAAAACCCGATGGATCTTCGGCTGGGTCAGGATTCGAACTCACTACATTCCGATAACAAGAAAGAACGCCCTAGCGAACCAGGACACTGAGATTTCTGTTACTCCGAAGGTCCTGGGTTCGAATCCCGGTTCGGGCATGGATGTACTTTCTCTCTCCTGTTTTTGTCTTTTTCTTATATGAATGGGTTGTGAATGGTTGCCTACCCTATAAACGGGTACCTATGGCATGTGTGTACTGAGGAAGTCGGATTCCTCATTAAAATAGGGTTCAGTTAGAAAAGTGGAATAGCGCACCCCTTATTGCCTGCCTAGCTGGTGCAAGACAACCACAACATTGTATCTAAATGGCTGTCTAGATTAAGCATAATGCGGTTTAATAGGGTCTGAATTATTGAGGGTTTACTATTTTTTTTATTTGAAACTTTATTATATCGTTTGTTTGATTTTGTACTCATACTTTTTTTCATGATTTACAAATATATATTCTTGTATAATTACATCTAAATGACTGCCCAGATTAAGCGTAGTCTGGTATAATAGGGTCTGAGCTAATGAGGGTTTACTGTTTATTTCTGTTTAAAACATTGTTATATCGTTTGTATGATTTTGTAATCCTACTTTTTCACGATTTACAAATATATAGACAGAATTTAAAAACTGTCTAGTTATTAGATTTCTTGTTTCCAGTATTATCATTATACTATTCAAATCTTCATAGGTTTCATTTTTGGGCTTCAAAAGTAATATCTAACATTATAGAATTTTTATTTTTCAATCACCAGGCTTCTTTCAGAACAGGTGCGATTGGCCTGTGACGCCCTGTCAGCATCCTCTCTTCCACTTGACAGTTTTTCCTCCTAAATCTTTGTTCTTTCTGACAGAGTAACACTCCCATTCTAAAAATTCATTTTTTATTCAACTCATTTTTATCTTTGATTTTTTATAAGCTCGGATTAGTATTGACTTCACTTTTAACTTATTTATTCATTCAGCAAGTTTATAAATAGATTTAAATCAAGCATTTCTTGATTTAAATTTTTCCGCCATTTTTGTCCTTTGCGTTTCCAGTTCCATTCAAAGTTTCACACCCTTATGAACTTCGATTATTTTGCTACGTATGATGAGGGTTATTCATATATTGCATTAAACATTATAAAATATATATAGCTTACATTTTAAATTTAACATCTCCCTTTTTTCTTTACTTTTTTAAAGAATAGTATTAAATGCATTCGTACATTGGTCATGGTTTTTTTATAGAACAATACAGAGGTCTAATGGCTCAGTAGTTCACACCGCTTCCCCTTAACATAAGCAAAGGGAAGCACCATGCGCTACGAGCAATGGTTGGGAGGGTGACCACATTCTCCCTCATGGGGTTGCTGGAGCTGCATGGGTTGGGGATGTGTCCAAGCTCATCTGTCAATGACAAAATCCTACTGATGGTGTAATGAAGAGGGCACAAGCTCAGGCGTGACTTCGTCGCCTGACCGTGATTCAGAATGGTAGAGTCGCGCGGTCGTGGGCGAGTATTCCAAACCCGTTAACCTTAAGGAACATCAAACATGCTTTACCTTAAGTTCTGAACATACATATACAGTGCCTCGCTTGCAAACGCTTGAAAAATATATATTAGAAAAATCACATCTCGTAATATTTTCCACCACCAGATGGCGAGTTGCAATCAATATATATATATATATATATATATATATATATATATATATATATATATATATATATATATATATATATATATATATATATATATATATACAGTATGTCCACTAAAGTCCCTTGCCATCCTCTTAACTTCGGAACTGCTGCTACTATATTTATAAAAATGGTGTCTAAGTATAGTAAAGTAGCCATGCGCTACTGAATGAAACAGACTACTACGCCACCTGGTGGAAAACTGCGGTGTTAGCATTCCTATCTCAAAAGCGGAACGAGATAGAGAGACAAATTGACTTACAAAGTTGTAGAGCATCCTCGATTTAGTACGTAAATATACCTTGTAGGCATTCATGTGAAGAATACAATGGTTAAAGCGCGCATTTGTTGTTTCGTGCTGTGACGTGACAAAACGATCTAAGAAAGGAAAAATAGTTATAACAATATACTTTATTTAAGATGTTCAAACTTCTCACCGTCAGCTGCAATGCACATTTGGATCCCCGCTTGAAGATCACGTTGCACACGTTGGAACACGCGACCGTAATGTGTCGTTTAAGGTCCTGCAATTTTTGTGGAGGAGTCGCATACACCTGCTTTTTCAAGTATCCCCACAGGAAAAAGACCAGTGGAGTCAGATCAGGAGAACGTGGAGGCCACTCTTTGAAACTGCCATACCCTAGTATTTGGTTGCCAAATTCCTTGACGAGGTACTGCTTTTCACTGGAGATGTCTAGTGAGCAGCCTCGCTGTCATGTTGAAACCATCGATTCTTAAGTTTAAACAACGGCAGGCTCTCCACAAAATCGGGTATTACCAAGAACATGTCTCTTTTATAGCTGTTTCAGGTGAACAGGCATGACGTTTCTTACGTATTTGCATACTTCATACAAATTGTTGGAATTATTTTTAATACTTCGGTTCTTCCCATTTCGAAATAAAAGTGAAAAATGTAATCACGAATATGTAAATCGTTTTCTTTCATGGCTAGCGGTGAAAGAAAACGATTTTTTGTTTTTTCAAATATGCACACGTACGCTGTGCCACGCCACAGCACGAAACAATAAATGCGCGTTTTAACCGTTGTATTCTTCACATTAATGCCTACAAGGTATCTTTTCGTACTAAATCGAGGATACTCTACAACTTTGTATATCACTTTTTTAACCTATCTCGTTCTGTTTTCGAGATACGATTGCTAACTCCACAGTTTTCCACCAGGTGGCGCGGTAGGTGGTTTCATTCAGTAGCGCATGGCTACTTTACTATACCTAGACATCACTTTTATGAATTTAGCAGCAGCCGTTCCGAAGTTAAGAGGGTGGCAAGGGACTTGAGTGGACATACTATATATATATATATATCCCTTAAATTTAACAATATAATCAATGAATTTAATCAATCAACGAAAAAATTTTCTCTTGTGACCTAAAATAAGATTTCTTTTAAATTAAGTAAAACTTCAATAAATATGGATTGATTCTCAGAGAAAATGCAATACGAATTCTCTTGCGTAAAACTTTCTGTTAACATCAGTCAATATCTTTGAACGTATTGGTAGTGCTCTGTTCAGGAAAGTTAACCTTAAAATGCCTGGATCCAAAAATAATTCTATGCACAAAAATTTATTTTAAAATTGTACTGATTTTTATAAAATAATTTTTATAACTTACTTTTTAAGAAAATAAATCTGAACTTAAAAATAAAAGTAAATTAATAAAAACTGAACATGGCTATTTTCAGAAACATTTACACTTTATTAAGTTAATGTTTCGGTTGTTGCCTTTTGTGCTCCCAGGAGGACGTGGATGAAGACCGTCTCAAGCATAACCTCATCGTTTTAACTTTTCAAAAAGACTCTATTTTTAATTCCTTTTATGCCTCATCGTCACTTTATTGGATTAATGGCAGAGATGCCGATCGTATAAGATTAAAAAAATGAATATGGTTCTCGATTTAACAAGTAATTTTTTTTTAATCTTAATGTAATGTTTTAAAAGATTCTGAAGGTACAAAATACGACAAAATCTAGTATTCATCATTCTTTCGGTGAAAGAGGTTTCTTTCAAATTTGTTGCATTGTGGTTAAAATACAAAAAAATTGCCCTACATGTGTTAATCTTTTTTTCGTAATCCCCTCCCTTGAATATCTTCGAAAAAATAGTTGTGGTGAAGTTCTCGGTACTGAGTTTGGTTGGGCGTGCACACACAGCAATTTACTTGTACATACTTTTTTTTTCATTTGAATATTGACATTTCACAAAAATTACAAACAATATCAAATGCAAGAAAAAATTATCTCCGCTGTATTGCGGTACTGAAATGATTAACGTGATTTTTAATTAAACTGATAAGCTAAATTCAATACAATTTATAAACTTACACAAATAAACATTTCGAAGACCCGATGATTCTTTTGTGATAATCCTGTATAAGTAAAATTATGTATATACAGGCTATACTTAATTTTCATTTATGCAGTTTTATATTTCATTCTCTTGAATTCAAAATATAATTCTTTTTGTGCACAGTAGTTTATTTAAGCACTTTGGCTCATTTAAAGGTTATTTTTAGGTTGTTTAATCCGTACTTTCATTCATTCCAACAACTTGGATCCTTTCTTAGTCCGATTTTTTTTACAATTTTTTACAGCAATTTTTTTTACATCACACTCTCTACATTTTTACATCACATAATTTTGTCTCATATTAGGATTGTTTTAATCAATATTTAATGTGATTTCTTTTCACGTCGAAATGGAAAATTCTTTAGGTATTTTCAACAATTCTTCCCATCATTCAATTAATGTCTTCAAGATTTTAAAATGTTTTTTTCGAGTTGCGCGCAAAAGTATTTGTAAAAAGATCGATCCAAACCTTTCGGATTACAGTTAGAATTAATTCTGTCCAAGATTACTTTAGTTTGTCTATAAGCTGGTATTCAACCCTAGCAAAATGGTATCCCTCACGGTTACAAGGAGGCGCAAATTAGAACGACCTCCGGTCTTCTGATGGGATGGGAACCTCCATCAAATCAGTGCAGGAGCTTACGTTTTCGAATGTAGTATATGATAGCATGCTCACCTTCAACAACCATCTGAAGGGGGTGAGGCAAACCATTGTGAATGTCACTTTGGCTCTCCAACGTACGGCGAGAGTCTTGTTTGCGCGTGAACCCGAACTTCTCTAGCGCCTTTATAGGAGTGGAACAGACCGAATGGCTTTATTCGGTGTATTTATTCGCATGGGAACACGGACTGGAATGTAAGACCTTCTGTGGCCAATTCCAAAGTGTGCAGAGACCGACACTCGTAGCAATCACCAGATGCTGCAGAACAGTATCCACTGCTGCAGTGCAAGTGCTAGCGGGTGTCCTACCGCTAGACATAAAAGCAAGCAAAAATATGCGAAGCTAATAGTATTGGCAAAACGCAGCCCAAATCTCTTCCACGAGGTAAACCTGCGGCCGGAGTTGAGCAGCAGTTTGACATCTGGAAGTGTCAAACAGCGTTAAGGTGCAGTGTTCCTTTCAATAATGAAGGTAGCTGATGAGGGTTTGGAAACTTATACTGGTTGATCAGGCACTGATGGTAAAATTGGACTAGGGTTCACCATCTTCTGCTTTGGATCTGATATTTATAATTATGGTGGTAGGCTCGGTGACGAGAACTCTATCTTTCTGTCAGTCTATACTACTTTTAGATATCTGTGGGCAGATGTCATTTTACCAATACCCACCATTAGGCTAATTGCCAAAATAATTACCACGATAAGCAGAGCTGCAAATATTAAATTTTAATGCAGTTAAAGGAATGCTAGCTATTAGTTTAAATACCTACAGTATTTCGTTCTATTAATAAATAAGAAACTAATAACATGCCAATAATTAGACTTGCTTAAAAGTAACAAGTTTAATTTATTGATACTAAACAAAAAATAATTACATAACATAAATTAAGTTTAAAATTTGAGAATAGATAAAGACTTTCCAGTTAAATAGTTCATTACTAACAAAATAAGTAAAATTATAATACCGATGAACATAAAAGTTTCCAACCAAAACCATCAGACACCAGAGTTTGATTTTCTGAAGCCAGTGTTTTTAAAACACCTGGGATACGCCCCCTTTGACGAACTGGCATGCGTATACAGTAAGTTAATTTAATCATGAAATTCGAGATGCCAGATCGGCAAAGTGAAATTTTAAGTGTTTGTAATAAATGGTACAGAAGTATGCCGGTAAGGCATAGCAGAAAATAAAGTTGAAAATAAAGCACAAGTATTTTAAATGTATAATAAATATGGTGATAAGAAAATTAAATAGAACCGTACTAGACTAAAACTTAAAAGCACTGAATATATGAATTTAAGTTTGTACTAGGGTAACACTTTCAGGTGGAG
>JAJQOW010002723.1:0-2500 GCA_037975125.1 Latrodectus hesperus
TATATATATATATATATATATATATATATATATATATATATATATATATATATATATATATATATATATATATATATATATATATATATATATATATATATATATATATATATATAGTTTAGCTTTAAATTTAAAATCAAAATTAAACTTTAATTAAACTGGCAAGATAATGTTGCATCGATTTTAAAGACTCAAACAGGTTTTATGATGCATAAATATTGATGTCAAAGTAATTATTCGCTGAATATGATACGTTTTATTGATGAAACTATTTGAAAGATGACATTTTCGTCACAGGAAGTTGAAATTCAGAGAATTCCAAAGTTTTCTAAAAGGAAATGGAATTCACTCTGAATTTTAAAATTATTGACTAGCCTCTAATATTGACAAATTATTTCCAGTCCTTACAATGATGAATCTTTAATACAAATTTCACATTACAATATTTCAAGAGTTTGAAAATGTCACACGTATTCAAAGAAGATTCCCTCTTCTTTTTAAAGATATTAAGATTGGTTGAATTTTTCCCCAACGGTAAATCATTTTTCAACAGTGAACCTATTTAAGTATGTGCATGCAAACAGATACCATTTCCAAGTTATAGGACCACGTCTTTCGGTATGGAAAGTGTAACAACAGCATACTTTTCTAGTTCAGAATTGAACAGTTGGATGGAAACAGTCAGAGGGGAGTCTCTGCAATTTAGGAGCAAGGAAAGGATCCTCACTACTTGACGGGCCACCCCCACAGATATTATAGGACATTGCCTCTCCGATCTATTTAAAGTGCTCAAGCAGCTTTTAGTGAATAGGATGGATCTTCTATTAAGCGGGATTCGAGCTCACTACCTTTCAGTGAGGAGAACGTCCTCCCTAACCAACCAGATTTCCAAGGCTCATGCATTTTTATGTTTGAAAACTCAACTATCAATCCTGCTGAGGGAGAGAATGTATTGTTATGATGGAGGATGAGTTCTCCAGTTCCTGGAAAACACTTAGGATTCTACTATTAACAGAGGATGTTTTTATGACGCTCCAGAATGAGTTTAACTGGACTAATTTATAGACAATATCAATTCTCTGTTCGAAATGTGAAAGTTAACCAAGTGACAGTAGCGAATCGTTGACAACAAACCTAAGGATTTCATTGTCGACGATTCGCTACTGTCGCAGGTCTTGTTGTTGTTGTTGCTGATCCCTGTTGTCAAGCAACGCTAGACCGAGTCTATGACATTGCACACTCTCAGGAAATCAATGACCAATAATGGTTGCTCCAGGAGGTCTTCTTTATCGAGTCCCAAGCACTCAAGGATATGATCCGGAGTGGCTTGGCTTTTGAAACACTTAGCGCAAATTGGAAATTCCTTTTCTTTGTTGTTAAATGTCAATGATCTTAGGTGGGGCCACTTCGAAAACGTGTTATTGTAGTTTGTTCCAGTCTGCTGCACCGGAGGGATAGAGATCCGCCGGGACGATTACCCTGGTACCAATGGTGCACAGGGGGAATGGCAAATGCAGACCGAACAAGGCCTTTCTGTCTAGAGTATAGTTCAGTATAGGTATGAGACGCCGGAGTAAGCAAAGTCGTCAGTACCTCTTTTTGCTAGGGCATCAGCCAATTCGTTACCCGCAAAGTGTACGTGGGAAGGGATCCACTGTAAGTGAATCTCACGAGAAGAGGAGAGCCGTCTAAGCTTGTCCAAGATATCTACTCCTGTATTATCACGGACTCTGTGCCAGTTAGTAAGATGCTGGATGGCGCTCCGGCTGTCCGACAAAATCCAGATTTCCTCATTCGCAGGGACAGAAAGAACCGTATCAAGACCCACATTAATTGCAATAAGTTCACTGCGAAAGACGGAACAGCCGTCAGGGTTTCTGATTGAGATTTAGTGGGATTCGTTTTGATACTTAATAAATACCCCACTACCGGAACAAGTTCTGTCATTTCTGCTACCATCCGTGTAAATAAGGACGGCATCATCATGGATGTTGTTGATCAACTCAAGAGCAACTCAGGAAGATCTGAAGACTTGTTAACCTCGATAGGAAGATTAGGCTGAAAATATATCCCGTTAAGACCCTCAGATGGGTCAATGCATGGGTTCAAGGAATGCGACTCTACAGTATTGGTGATAACATTATCACTGGCTATCTGACTAAGGGGAGTTTTTCTTTTTAGTCTCTGGTTATTATTCCAGCCCCTGAGAAAGTCAGAGGTTCGATTTTGGGAGCCATAACTAAAGAGTTTATTAAAATACTTCACAAGATTTGAGTCTCTTCTGTAACTGAGTGGTAGCAAATTCGATGGTATCTTCACCTTGACGTGGTGGGGCTTGCGTGCTCCAGCAACCCAGAGAGATATGCCGACGGTAGCTTAGCTACTGGTAGGGTCTCCCATGCCGGACAGGTCTTCGTTGGGTAGGAGCCAGACTAAAAGAGATACCTAGGAGGAAAAAAACTCCGATCCAAACCCACGTAAGGAGCTAAGTCAGCCTTCT
>JAJQOW010002723.1:7500-13379 GCA_037975125.1 Latrodectus hesperus
ACACACACACACACACACACACACACACACACACACACACACACACACACACACATATATATATATATATATATATATATATATATATATATATATATATATATATATATATATATACATATATATATGTATATGCTTTTAACTATTCTTCTAAAATATTCCATTATGAATAAAGTATATCACCGTTTGTAGATTCAGCAGGTTGTTTTATTTCCATTAACCTAATTTCAGACACGCCGACCTACGGTTTGTTAAACCGAAAATAAGCTTTCATTAGAGTGTGACTCATTAACCAATCCCCTGCTTAATTTCTAGGAAGTTTTTATACAGACGATATTTTCCCTCTAGGTGAATAACAACAGAAATAAGAGTCTTTTTCAAACAACAATATTTTTCGATTCCATTTAATCAGAAAATGCGTTTTCAGGCGGATAATTTTTCATTTTTCTTTACTAGGATGTTGGATTCAGAATTCTATCACGTGCTTTCAGGGAACCTGATATTATCAAATACATAAAAATCCAAAGAATTAAATGTTATCAGAAAGAACAAAAAACGTTCAACACAGTAAGTATTCTTGGCCAGGCCCTCTGGAACAAGAGCTAGTGACCGACCTAATCTTTGCTGGACTATCTGATTAAAATGGGATCTCGCCATTTTAAGAATGATCAGTTGGAAGACCACGTCCAAAAATAGAGAGGCCTGGAGGAAATTCTTGAGAAGGCCAGAGCCTACCCAGGGCTGTCGTGCCATTGAGGAAGAAAGGAATTGCACACAAAAAGTAAAACTGCAAACAAACAGTTCAATATTCGACAAAGTTTCTGAATTATTAAATGCATCAACCTATTTGTTGATATTATTTTGTTTTCATTTTTTTAAAGATGTATATTTTAAGCTCTATATTCCTTGTATGAAATTGTGCTCATTAAAGAGCATAAATCATTATGAATCAAAGAGGATAAAAAATAAGGATTTTAATTCTAAATTGTGCAACTAATAAAATCTCTCTGTAAATGCTGCTTAGAGGTAAACAATTTTTTTTTTACGACGGTAATAAAGCTTAATTTTAGATATTTTTAATTTCGTTTAATGATACCAAATTAATAGCCAATAGAACAAGAGATATTCTTTAAAGAAAGTTTTTATAATTTATAGTATTTATACATTATCTTAGTCTCTATGTTTTTCTGTCTTTCTGTTCACAAATAGTTGGGGTTTCCATATGGGCTCTGAGCAGGGTTTTATGAGCAGATGTTTTTCTGGAAATGCAGCATCTCAATGGATGGATATCATACTTTTAAAATATTCTATTTGTTATGCATATTTGTGTCAAAAATATGATTACTATTTGCCTGAGACACAACTATTATTTTTATGCACTTTTTATATAGGCATATAAATCGATGGAAACATAACTTAAAATGATAAATTCTAAAATATTTGATGAAATTTATCATCACAAAAAGTAAAATTTAAAAAATTTGATTCAAATGATATTTTTTCTAACAAGAACTTCATTTACAATAATAGACTTATGGTGACGTTTGTAAAGAAGACATTTGCATTTTTCAGGGACATTCTTAAGTACAAAAAATAAAACCAAAAAAATCCAATAATACCAAAGTAAGTATTAAATAAAAACAACCAATGTTGCAATTTGAGGAATGATCAAAGCATCCTTAAGCTTTGAGTCAAGGTTTCTTAATCTATGATGAGTTTAAATAGCCGACCGATGGCTGAGTGGCTAGCGTTCCGGACTTCTGAGCTATTGATCCCGAGTTTGAATCCCAGTTCGGGCATGGATGTTTCTTTCCTTCTTTGTTCTCTCTGCGTTTCTCTGTCCTTTCTTCTGTGATGTTGTATGAATGTGGCCCACCCTATAAACGGGTTTTGTAGTGGTATGGCGCGGGTAACGCTACTCGCCTCTATGACTTGTTTCACAGGTGCCCGCTGGGTAACGACACATGAGTAGCAGTTTCTGGCCTTGTTGTGGCATAGGGTTCGTCACCCAAATGTGCCTACCGTTCGAAAAAAATGATGAGTTTAAATATCTTCAAGTAAAATTTATTAACATATCCATGTGTGTAAGTATGATGAATTAAAGCTAGTTATGAACTTAATACAGTTAAGAAATTTAAATTCAACTCATTTTCCCACTACGAAACTAAATTCATGTAGGCGCTTACCTACACAATGTAGGAATTAAACGTTCACAACCATCATGCCAATAAATATTGTTTGATATAAACTCGATTGACGAATACCCAGTGTCTCCGTATGATATTTCATTACATTTGTTTAATCGCATCTGTGGATCCACCCATCAAAAATTAACTGTCACACTCGATGGATTGTATTTGTAACTAAACCAAATCAACAAGCATCTTATACCCGATCGATCGTATTTAAAATTAATTTGATGAATTAATATCTATCACACTCGATCGATCGTATGTATTTAAACCAATCAACAAGAGTCTGTCACATTCACTCGGTCATATTTATAGTTCAACCTACCAACAAGTATCTGTCACATTCACTCGGTCATATTTATAGTTCAACCTACCAACAAGTATCTGTCACATTCACTCGGTCATATTTATAGTTCAACCTACCAACAAGTATCTGTCACATTCACTCGGTCATATTTATAGTTCAACCTACCAACAAGTACCTGTCACATTCACTCGGTCATATTTATAGTTCAACCTACCAACAAGTATCTATCACATTCACTCGGTCATATTTATAGTTTAACCTACCAACAAGTATCTGTCACATTCACTCGGTCATATTTATAGTTCAACCTACCAACAAGTATCTGTCACATTCACTCGGTCATATTTATAGTTTAACCTACCAACAAGTATCTGTCACATTCACTCGGTCATATTTATAGTTTAACCTACCAACAAGTATCTGTCACATTCACTCGGTCATATTTATAGTTTAACCTACCAACAAGTATCTGTCACATTCACTCGGTCATATTTATAGTTCAACCTACCAACAAGTATCTGTCACATTCACTCGGTCATATTTATAGTTCAACCTACCAACAAGTATCTGTCACATTCACTCGGTCATATTTATAGTTCAACCTACCAACAAGTATCTATCACATTCACTCGGTCATATTTATAGTTTAACCTACCAACAAGTATCTGTCACATTCACTCGGTCATATTTATAGTTCAACCTACCAACAAGTATCTGTCACATTCACTCGGTCATATTTATAGTTCAACCTACCAACAAGTATCTGTCACATTCACTCGGTCATATTTATAGTTTAACCTACCAACAAGTATCTGTCACATTCACTCGGTCATATTTATAGTTTAACCTACCAACAAGTATCTGTCACATTCACTCGGTCATATTTATAGTTCAACCTACCAACAAGTATCTGTCACATTCACTCGGTCATATTTATAGTTCAACCTACCAACAAGTATCTGTCACATTCACTCGGTCATATTTATAGTTCAACCTACCAACAAGTATCTGTCACATTCACTCGGTCATATTTATAGTTCAACCTACCAACAAGTATCTGTCACATTCACTCGGTCATATTTATAGTTTAACCTACCAACAAGTATCTGTCACATTCACTCGGTCATATTTATAGTTTAACCTACCAACAAGTATCTGTCACATTCACTCGGTCATATTTATAGTTCAACCTACCAACAAGTATCTGTCACATTCACTCGGTCATATTTATAGTTCAACCTACCAACAAGTATCTGTCACATTCACTCGGTCATATTTATAGTTCAACCTACCAACAAGTATCTGTCACATTCACTCGGTCATATTTATAGTTCAACCTACCAACAAGTATCTGTCACATTCACTCGGTCATATTTATAGTTCAACCTACCAACAAGTATCTGTCACATTCACTCGGTCATATTTATAGTTCAACCTACCAACAAGTATCTGTCACATTCACTCGGTCATATTTATAGTTTAACCTACCAACAAGTATCTGTCACATTCACTCGGTCATATTTATAGTTTAACCTACCAACAAGTATCTGTCACATTCACTCGGTCATATTTATAGTTTAACCTACCAACAAGTATCTGTCACATTCACTCGGTCATATTTATAGTTTAACCTACCAACAAGTATCTGTCACATTCACTCGGTCATATTTATAGTTTAACCTACCAACAAGTATCTGTCACATTCACTCGGTCATATTTATAGTTCAACCTACCAACAAGTATCTGCCAGACTCACAAAACAGCATGAATGATGCTGCCAATCAAAAAGTATGTGACTCATTCTCACGATTGCATCCGTAGATTAATTAGTCAACGAGTACCTGTCACCCTCGTTCAATTGTTTCTGCAGTTCTGTTAATCAATGGGCAATCAGAAACTGGTATCATTTACCACAATAATAAGGATTTGGTTTGTCCTTTTACAATTCAGAATTCATTGATGCAATAAGCACATCGACCATCTTGTAGAAAAATTCAGAAAACATCTGACTATCCTGAAATATATATCTGGACGCGACTGGGGAGCAGAAGCATTTACGCTTAGAAATACTTACATCGCGCTCTTAAGACCCATCATGGAGTATGGCTTACCAGTTTACTGCTGTGCCTCTAAGACTAGCCTTCAGAAGCTTGAGCGAGTTCAACTGAGCGCAGCTCGGATTATTACTGGTCTTCGAAACAGCTGTCCTAACGACATTGTTCCATACGAGGCGAATTTGCTACCACTCAGTCACAGAAGAAACTCAAATCTTGTGAAGTATTTTAATAAACTCTTTTGTTATGGCTCCCAAAATCGAACCTCGGACTTTCTCAGGGGCTGGAATAATAACCAGAGACTAAAAATAAAAAGTCCCCTTAGTCAGATAGCCAGTGATAATGTTATCTCTAATACTGTAGAGTCGCATTCCTTGAACCCATGCATTGACCCATCTGAGGGTCTAAACGGTGTATATTTTCACCCTAATCTTCCTATCGAGGTTAACAAGTCTTCAGATCTTCCTGAGTATTTAAGGCAACTTGCTCTTGAGTTGATCAACAACATCCATGATGAAGCTGTGCTTATTTACACGGATGGTAGCAGAAATGACAGAACTGGTTCCGGTAGTGGGGTATTTATTAAGTATCAAAACGAATCCCACCAAATCTCAATCAGAAACCCTGACGGCTGTTCCGTCTTTCGCAGTGAACTTATTGCAATTAATGTGGGTCTTGATACGGTTCTTTCTCTCCCTGGGAATGAGGAAATTTGGATTTTGTCGGACAGCCAGAGCGCCATCCAGCATCTTACTAACTGGCACAGAGTCCGTGATAATACAAGAGTAGCTATCTTGGACAAGCTTAGACGGCTCTCCTCTTCTCGTGAGATTCGCTTACAGTGGATCCCTTCCCACGTAGACCTTGCGGGTAACGAATTGGCTGATGCCCTAGCAAAAAGAGGTACTGACGAGCCTTTGCTTACTCCGGCGTCTCTTACCTATACTGAACTATACTCTAGACATAAAGGCCTTGTTCGGTCTGCATTTGCCATTCCCCCCGTGCACCATTGGTACCAGGGTAATCGCCCCGGCGGATCTCTATCCCTCCAGTGCAGCAGACTGGAACAAACTACAATAATTCGTTTACGAAGTGGCCACCTAAGATCATTGACTTTTAACAACAAAGAAAAGGAATTTCCAATTTGCGCTAAGTGTTTCAAAAGCCAAGCCACTCCGGATCATATCCTTGAGTGCTTTGGACTTGATAAAGAAGATCTTCTGGCGCGACCATTATTGGTCATTGATTTCCTGAGAGTGTACAATGTCATAGACTTGGTCTAGCGCTGCTAGACAACAGGGATCAGCAACAACAACAACAACGCAA
>JAJQOW010002724.1:0-13376 GCA_037975125.1 Latrodectus hesperus
TTTCTAATATTATGCACAAAATAAAAGTATATATTTTTGGTCCAATGCAAATATAGGATTTCTTAGTTTTCTAAATACGTATCATATTGTTTTGCCTAAAATCTAATCAAAATTGCGACAAAACAAAACACATCGAATTGAACAAAGCAGTACAAATTTTGTAAAATCTATAATCAGATGTTTAATATTGAGTTCAATAATGGCCCAATTTAAATTAAGTCATTAGGTTTTATAACAGATCACACAAACGTCTCAAAATGCCAGAAGCTTTTGCTGTAGTAATCTCTATCACCGTATAAATATACTATAAAAATCGCTTCTGGTATTAATCATTCCAAAAAATCTTGTTTTTCCGATAAAAAAAATACTCGTTTTCCCGCAAAAAAAGGAGAATACTGATTTGTTTAAATTATGATGAATTCAAAAATACATAATTATTAATCAAGATAAAGAACTCTTTAATAATTAAATACATCTCCATTTCAAGGAAAAGCTTGGTTATTTATCGTTATATATTAATTGTTATGAAAGAACTTATAACTTAATATCTTACTTCACTTTCATTTCTCTTCACAACAAAGAAACAAATTTCGGAGGGAACTATTGACCAAAAATATATTCTAAATCAGTACGTTTATTTGGTATTTTATCTCTATTTTTATTATCACAGTGGTATTTTATTCTATAAACAGATTCGATGTAAATTAATCATTAAATGAAGCTGTAACATTCTCCCAAATCCAATTTATTTGTCATGTTTCACCTATAGTTATTGCAATCCATCAAATAGAACAGTTTTTCGACTGCTGCCACCTAACATGATGACAAATGAATAAATTTAATAAAAGAATTAATTAAAGTAAAATATTTATTTACTTAAAACATAATAACAAAAATTATGTAAACAATGAAACACATTCTAAATATAAAATTTTTAATATAAATCTAAACGTAAAATTTAAATAATCTGAAGTTAAATAATTAAATATAGCCTTTTATTCTTTAATGCTTGTTTATGAATGATAAATAATAAAATATCGTTTTCTTTTTTTAAATCGTTTGCTATTTATTCTCTCTAAAATAGCTTTTCAAAAAACACTTGATTTGCAATAATTTTAATCAAATTTTCATTTTTTTAAAAATGCTGCCATTATTAATCCTAGCGCTAAAAGTTTTAGATTTTTTGTAGATTTAAGCGTACTCACAAGAACTGTGTTTGATTTTCAACTAAAAGTTAGGCAAGAAAAGGAGTACTAATTAAAAGCAATGTTATATTGATGCAGAGCGATAAATACGTAAACAACATACAGTTTTACAAATTTTAATCTGATGTGACTTGCCTATTTTTAAGAGAATATTTTACCGGATGAAAAATACTCACTTTTATAAAGACTCTTTCATATTGCCAATATCTTGCCCAGATCAAAGGAAAATCTAATCTAATGGTAAAAAAACTTTTATAATACTTATAAACGACTTTTGTGATTAGAAGAAAATTTTTGGTTAAAAATACACTCATCAGAAAACTGTACTATCTAATTAAACTCGAAAATAAAAGTAAAAAAATAAAAAAATGGTGGGAAAAAAACTACCTATCGGTTGGAGAGTATTTATATTCAGAATTATGACGTAATTATATAAAATAGAGGAGAAAATATCATTAGATTAAATTCTATAGTGATATTGCAAGGGAAAAATGAAGTGACGTTTTAAAAACTTCCAAAGTTAACTTACAACAGTATTCATTTTATTCTAAGGAATGAGATTGAGCTATAATCTTTTAAAAGAAATAGCAACTTTCTCTTAAAAGATTAACAGTCTTTAAAATATACGCATATTCAAACTTTTTTTAAAAATATGTTAATAAATGGAGTTTGTGTAATAAATTATAGAAGGAGCCTTAATTCCGAAACGAAGGTAACGAAAGTAAGTGTTATCAAAGAATTATGCCGGTAACAGTAGTTTTTAACTTGAGATATAAATAGTAGCAGAATATATATTGCTTTTATTCGATTATAATTTACATTCATTTATCACACAAAAGTATATGAAAAAAGGCATAAATTAAGCTTTCTTTTAATTAGGATTCTTTTGAAACTATTAGGTTGGGGAATAAGTTCGTAGCTATTTTACCAAAGACTTTTATTTAAACAAAAAACAATAATTATATTGTTACAAATTTATAAATAATGATTATATTTGTCTTAAAATATCTCAGACAGATCGGAAATTCTCACATTTTGGGCAAAAATCGCGGTATTTAGACGTGTTGTAGTTTAAAAGCGGATTTCCTAATGATTTGGTGACTTGGCGACAGTTGGCGAGATTCTTGGTGACTTGGCGACGGTTGGCGAGATTTTTGGCGACTTGGCGAGAAATCGATACTTTTGGAAACATCCATCACCTAAGCTCTAGGACCAATATTTTTCGAGATAGCCTAGAAGCTTCCAGAACCTTGGCGAAATTGGTAAATTTCTCCGCCATGTCAGGTATAAATACCGCAGCCCGACATGGAAGAGTCAGTTTTGTGAAGACAGTCAGTGAGTGAAGACGATTAGTTGTGACTGCTAGTTGTTCTCTGTCTGAGGTATTTGAGACCTGTGATTGGAAGCTGTTTTTTTTATTATATCTGACGAATTGTAGCTGTATAATTGTGACTGTTACAGCGGGAATTTCGTTTATTTAATGAAGTTCTTACGAATAAAAGTCTTGTGTTCATTAAGTGGTTGCTTTATTCAATTCTCAATCGACACGAACCTGTGAAGCTCAGTACAACTGGTGTCAGAATCGGGGTTGAAGAGTTGATGCAGCGTGTCACAAGAAAAATGGATATGGATTTAATGAAAAGTCTTCTCGAAAAATTAGCGGAGCAGATAGCTGAGATGAGAGCTGGACAAGAAGATATGAAAGCTGGACAAGAAGATATGAAAGCTAGACAAGAAGAGATGAAAGCTGGACAAGAAGAGATGAAAGCTAGACAAGAAGAGATGAAAGCTGGACAAGAAGAGATGAAAGCTAGACAAGAAGAGATGAAAGCTGGACAAGAAGAGATTAAAACCGAGATGATGAAAGAGATAAAATCTGGACAGGAGGAACTTAAGAAGGACATTGTAAGTGTTAAAGAAGAATTCTCCAATATCATTCAGGAGAAGATGAATGCAATGGAAGATAAGGTAACTTCAGTTGAAACTAAAGTTCTGGAAATAGAAGAAAACGTTGAAGAAGCATTAGACAATATGAATAAGAAGATTGAAAGCTTGGAGAAGCAAATATCAAACAAACATGAGGAACCCAACGTGACATTTGTGCCTTCCCTAGCCAATATTAAACTCTCAACATTTGATGGGAAATCATCCTGGTAAGTATACAAGACCCAGTTTATGATGGTAGCGGAAGCTAATGGATGGAATCCCCGAGCCCAAGCTTTTCACCTGGCGGCTTCTTTAAGAGGAGACGCGGCTGACATCCTCGAGACGCTTCCGGAGGAGCAGAGGCACGATTTCCAAGCCCTATCGAGTGCGCTTGAGCTGCGGTTTGGAGATAAGTGCACTAAAGAATATAGCAGACTACAGTTAAAGTCCCGCTATCAAAAAGCGGGTTAAAGTCTTCAAGAATTGGCTGCCGATATTCAGCGACTTTCCCATCTAGCATTTTCGGACTGCCCAGCTGAGACACGTCAAGATCTGGCTCTCCATCACTTCATCGATAGTGTGAGGGATCCGGAGATACAGAAAACACTTCGACTCGCCGATGTCAAAGATATTGGATCTGCCCTAGTCTACGCACATAAGATAGGGGCTGCCCAGCAGGCCGCGCGTAAAGACCGGCACTCAATCAGAGCCGTCTCTACTACTGATACGGACTATGATCTCAGAAAGCAAATCGAAGATCTGCGGCGAAAATTCCGTAACTTAGAATTGAGTAAAGGTGGCAGAAACACGAAAATTCAGTGTTGGACTTGCGGTGCAGTCGGACACGTTCAGAGAGACTTCCCAAAACGAAAAAATGGTGGAAATGATCTTCCACCACAGCAGGGAAACTAATATGTGGCCATCTCGCGGGGCGGAGATGTCCAGAGAGTCAGAAGCCCCATTTCAAATTGTTTCACATTTCTTCCGTAAGTAGCGGCGACAACGGACTTTTCGTTATGGGACATGTCAACGAAGTTCCCTGCAGAATGATAATCGATACTGGAGCCAACGTAACTATCATTAGGACAGATTTGACTCGCAAACTTGGTGACAAACTCATCTGGACGCCGCCCTGCATTACCCTCCAAACTGTGACAGGTGACAAGATTAAAGTGCATGGAAAAATAAATCTAAACATTGCATTTGGTAATGCCGTGTACCATCATATGGCATATGTCGCTGATATAAATGACGAATTTATTCTCGGATTGGACTTTCTCAAAGAAAACCATTTCAAGTTAGATTTTAAAAATAATGAACTACACTCATGTTCTGAAGACATAGCGATTTTTAAGACGAAATATTCAGATATTAAAACAGTCCATCATATAACTGCGAAGAGTGAAACAACATTACCACCAAGAACTGAGACAATAGTTTGCGGAGCTCTTTCAGAAGATAATAATTTTCATTATGGATTGATTGAATATCCAGATTCCGACAATAGCGTTAAAGGAGTACTAGTGGCTTCTTCACTCGTCGACCTTTCACGAAATGTAATCCCGGTAAGAGTTGCTAATCTAAGTAATAAGGTAAAACTTATAAAAGAAGGAGAAGTGCTAGCGACTTGCACTCCAGTGACCTGTATTAACCGAAATTGTCAAGCCACACTATCTGAGCCTCCTGACACTCTAATTAATGAACTCCTTCAGAGAGCAGAGTTAGATGATAAACAGAGGAATGCTGCAAGAAATTTATTATTAGAATTCGGAGATCTCTTTTCCAAGAAATCAGATGATGTTGGGCGAACCAAATTGACGCAGCATCGAATCAATACAGGAAATCATCCACCCATTAAACAACATCCGAGAAGATTGCCATTCGCTAAGCAGGAAGAGGTGGATAATCTTCTGATGGAAATGCAGCAGAATGACATTATTGAGCCATCAGAGAGTCCTTAAGCTTCGCCTATTGTTTTAGTTCGGAAGAAAGATGGTTCTACCCGATTCTGCGTTGACTATCGTCGGTTAAACAACATCACTAAAAAAGATAGTTACCCTCTTCCTAGGATTGACGATACACTTGCTGCTTTATCCGGAAAACAATGGTTTTCGACTTTGGATCTCAAGAGTGATTATTGGCAAGTAGAGATACATCCTGAGGATCGAGAAAAGACTGCATTCACCACAGGACAAGGACTTTGGCAGTTCAAGGTTATGCCATTTGGGCTTTGCAATGCACCTGCAACGTTTGAGCGCCTGATGGAGACAGTATTACGAGGACTTTCCTACGAAGCCTGTTTGGTATATTTGGACGATATCATTATTGTAGGGCGCACATTCGAAGACCATTTAAGAAACATCCGAAAGGTGCTGGAAAAATTAAAAATGGCCAACCTGAAGCTGAATCCTTGCAAATGTAATTTATTCCGACGTGAAGTAAGCTATCTGGGACACATTATCTCTGCTGAAGGTGTAAGAACAGATCCTGAAAAGATCTCCGCAGTTAAGGACTGGAGTCGTCCAAAAGATGTCCACCAATTAAGAAGTTTTCTTGGACTATGCACATATTACAGGAAATTTGTTAAGGGTTTTTCAAGTATTGCCAGACCTCTTCACAAGTTGACAGAAGTTAAACAGAGATTTCTATGGACAGATGAATGTGAGAAAGCTTTTAAACAACTGAAGGAGGCGTTGACATCTTCACCCGTTCTTGCATATCCCCAGCCCGAAAAATTATTCATTTTAGATACGGATGCCAGCAACGAAAATATCGGAGCTGTTTTGTCGCAGGAAATTGATGATAAAGAATATGTCATTGCTTATTGGAGTAAGTGCCTATCAAAACCGGAGCGGAATTATTGTACAACCAGGAAGGAATTGCTGGCAATCGTCAAAGCAATAGAACATTTCCACCATTATCTCTATGGAAGAAAGTTCTTGCTCCGGACAGATCATGCATCTTTAACCTGGCTTTTAAATTTTAAAAATCCAGAAGGACAGGTAGCCAGATGGATTCAATGACTCCAGGAGTTTGACTTTGAAATACGTCATCGCAAAGGAACTCTTCATGGAAATGCTGATGCACTATCAAGGAAGCCGTGTAATGAAAGCTGCCGATATTGTTCTAGAGTAGAGAAGAACTATCAGTTAATAAATCCTTCGGTACGCCAAGTTACTGTTTCACCTCCACCGAAACCAGACCCATGGAGTGATAAAGGACTTAGAGAAGCCCAAAAAGAAGATTCAGATATAAATCCAATTTTAGAATTAAAAGAATCTTCCAGTATGAAACCAAGTTGGCAGGATATCTCCACCTACAGTCCTGCGACTAAACAATATTGGGCTCTTTGGGACTCACTCCATATAAGAAATGGTGTCTTATACAGGAAATGGGAATCCTATGATGGACGTAAATTCAAATGGCAGCTTGTTCTTCCAAAATCAAGAATTTCAGATGTTTTGAAAGAATTGCATAGTAGCTCAACTGGAGGCCACTTTGGAGTAATGAAAATTCTACAGAAAGTTCGAGAACGCTTCTATTGGAGCAAAACTAGACAAGATGTAGAGAAATGGTGTCAATCTTGTGATGACTGTGCGGCACGTAAGGGACCAAAGAAACGTAGCCGAGGAAGGTTGCAGCGGTACAACGTAGGAGCACCTTTTGAGCGAATAGCATTAGACATTTTGGGTCCTTTACCACGATCTGCAAATGGCAACAAATACATACTAGTTGTCATGGACTACTTTACTAAGTGGCCTGAAGCGTTTGCAATCCCCGATCAAGAGGCGACTACAGTAGCCGAGGTTCTAGTGCAGCAATGGGTTTCCAGATTCGGCACACCCTTACAAATCCATTCTGATCAAGGGACAAATTTCACCTCTGTTGTGTTTAAAGGAATGTGTCAAATTCTCGGAATAGACAAGACGCAGACCACGCCACTACACCCACAATCGGACGGCATGGTAGAGAGGTTTAACAGAACCATCTTGAATAATCTCTCAGTTATGGTTTCCAGGAATCAGCAAGATTGGGATTTGAAGCTACCGCTGTTTCTGCTTGCATATCGCAGTGTTGTCCATGAGACTACCGGATATACTCCTTCACAGATGCTCTTTGGTCGCGAACTTCGTCTCCCTTGTGATCTTCAGTTTGGTCGTCCACCGGATACATCTTCATCGCCAGAGGAATACCTTCGAGACCTTCAGGCACGTCTTGAAGATGTCCATAACTTCGCTCGAGACCCAATCAACCTGACGACCGAAAGAATGAAGACAAGGTATGACACAAGAGCGACAGGACATGAATTTCAAGAAGGTGACAAAGTTTGGTTGTGGAACCCGATTCGACGTAAAGGACTTTCTCCAAAGTTGCAAGCCAACTGGGAAGGTCCCTACGCAGTCCTAAAAAGACTGAACGACGTCGTGGTTCGTATAAGAAAATCATCTTCTTCAAAACCAAAGGTAGTACATTATGATAGATTAGCTCCTTATCGTACTGTAGAGTAAAAATTAGTAGACCATGGTCTCTTTGTAAATAGTATAGATAATTTTAATCTTTTCTATTTTCTTGTATTTTTAGTTGCTTGTGTATGTAATGTGCTCTGTATCCTCTTGAAATGTAAATTCTTTTATATTAAATTTGGCCTCTTATCAGGGGATTGTACTGCCCGGGACGTGCAGTCCTTGAGAGGGGGCAATGTTACAAATTTATAAATAATGATTATATTTGTCTTAAAATATCTCAGACAGACCGGAAATTCTCACATTTTGGGCAAAAATCGCGGTATTTAGACGTGTTGTAGTTTAAAAGCGGATTTCCTAATGATTTGGCGACTTGGCGACAGTTGGCGAGATTCTTGGCGACTTGGCGACGGTTGGCGAGATTTTTGGCGACTTGGCGAGAAATCGATACTTTTGGAAACATCCATCACCTAAGCTCTAGGACCAATGTTTTTCGAGATAGCCTAGAAGCTTCCAGAACCTTGGCGAAATAGGTAGATTTCTCCGCCAAGTCAGGTATAAATACCGCAGCCCGACATGGAAGAGTCAGTTTTGTGAAGACAGTCAGTGAGTGAAGACGATTAGTTGTGACTGCTAGTTGTTCTCTGTCTGAGGTATTTGAGACCTGTGATTGGAAGCTGTTTTTTTATTATATCTGACGAATTGTAGCTGTATAATTGTGACTGTTACAGCGGGAATTTCGTTTTAGTGAAGTTCTTACGAATAAAAGTCTTGTGTTCATTAAGTGGTTGCTTTATTCAACTCTCAATCGACACGAACCTGTGAAGCTTGGTACAATATCAATAATTTAATCAGTTATATATTCGCCGTTGCTGTTTACAACCTCTTCCCACCTCTCGACCCATTTGTTGATGGCGTTCCGCCAAAAATTGCCTGGTCTTGTGTCAAAGAAGTTGTTCAGTCAGTTTTTAAGAAACTCTTTGTTATCGAAGGTAGGTGCAAGGTCCGGAGAATACGGCGGATGCTGAAGGACCTCCCATTCGAGCTCTTGGAGTGCGATTTTGACGACTTGTGCAACATGGGGCCTGGCATTGTCGTAAAGGAGTATGGTATGACCATTTAGATCAGGTCTTTTCAGTCGAATAGCCTCATTCACGCGGTGTAGCTGGGCAATGTAGAGCTCCTTGTTGACTGTGGCATTCTTTTCGAAAATTCCCAGTACACCAAGTGCACTTTGAATCAATGCCGAGACATGTGACAGCGGTGATCTCCAACAACGGCAGCTACTGATTTTAGCAGGAACCACACTTCACAGAATTCTATATGTTTAATCATTTGATACTTGGTTAACATGCTATCTACAAAATAAATTTTGTTGTGATATCTCTTGTGCTTTTGGTGTTGCAATTTGGGTACCCAGCAATGTATTTCAAAATTTTAAATCCTTTAAAATCATGCCAAATTTTTTAATAAAGAAATTTCTAATATCCAGAAAAATGTACCTGTTTTTTTTTTTAAATAAAAATTCAATGATTTAAATATAATGTTAAATTATACTGATTTATCTTTACATCAATTCCTCAGAAGTTTTGAGTCGGAAATTCAAGCTTCTTGATCAAAAAACGAAATATTAAATAACTTCTACATATTTTAGGTATGGCGAATAGGTGCTACATTCTTTTGAATGACATTGAAATTGATAAAAAAAGTCATTGTTAGTTTATGTTGTCTGGTATTTTTAACACAATCTATAATTTGACTTACATTGACTAAAACAATTTTAAAAATTTCAAGTAAAATATAATATAGCCAAGATATTTTCTTCATTATATAACTTTAAAATCGAATGGCAAAATACTTTTCTTTCACATTTTTAGTTTTAATATAGAAAAGGGGTCTTTTCTCTCTTAGGTTGTCATATGTACTTATTTACAATATTTTTTGATTTTGTTTACTATTTTTGGAACTTTGTTAAGAGAAACCTTTTTTCATCAGTTCAAACAACAGGTTAAAGATATTTTTATTTGTGGTACTTATCTTTATCTTGAAAACCACAAACCTAATTTCATCTCTATGATCTTTACAATATTAATAAGAAATTAATAAGTGCAATGATTATACTTAATTTAAAACAAATGATATGTTTAGTGTAAGGGAGATATCTATTGATGTTTCTTTTGCTGGATAAGCAATTTAATGTCAAACAAACATAGCATCTTTCAAGAGAAAAAATGTAGGAAATTCAAAATTATTGAAACAAAAGTTTTTAATCGAATTAATTTATCAAAAGTAATCTCGTAAAAAAACATGAAGCTACAGCTTATCATTTATTAAATTAGATAAATCCTCCATTCTCAGTTTTCTCATGCATGATAATAACATTCTTCTAAAGATGAAGGATTCCAATATTTAATCTTGTAAAGTTTATTATATATTTACCATTTCTTAATTGTTTGAATCAGATGTCTTGGAAACTTGTATATAGTTACGATTTGTTAAAGTCATTATATTAATGATTCAGGATTTGGTGTAGTAGGGGCAATAGTTGAAAATTTTTTTTTATTCCAAAGGAGACTCATGCAGAGTTCAGGAATAGAGGTTTGGTTTGATTGTCGCTCAACGTCATTTTTTGCACACGAGGGCTAATTAGACCGGGATCTACGGTTTAAAGTGGATTCCAAACCACTACAAACATCCATGTCCAAGGTGGGATTCCAACCCACCAACTGTTGAATCGAAGGCAAGAACGCTAACCATTTGGCTGCCAACTCGGCATCAGGAATAGAGGTCAAATATATAGAGCATCAAATACAATTATTTGACATAAAATGAATATAAAATAAAACTTATACCTTCAATATGAATGAAAAGTTAAAGTTGTACTTATATTATGCATTTTTTAAAACTTTTTTTTTCATTAAAATAAGAAATTAGCAATAAAATATAAGTATTGAAAAATTAAACTTTCAATGCATACACCTTGTCCCTCAGCCGCTCTATTTAATGTAGTAATATAAAGTAGACCGGTCTAAAACTCCATTCAGAATTATATCGCTTAGGCAAGATTGTCGATACCAGGTCTAAATGAACATCAAATATCGTCCACCGCTAATAAGAAAACATGGAAAATATTTCTTAGATTCAAAACGTTAGTTTCAAAATCGACACAAATAAAACCTTTAAAAGAATTATTCTGAATTTCAACAATTCACACGCTTAAAAGAATTCTACATGGTACATGTTCACGTATCTTTAAAGATTTAACTGCAGAATTTTTTTCTCTAAAAGCATATATCTTTCGTGAAAGAACTGAAGGAAATAGAATAATTCAGATTGGACCTTCAATTCTTTTACTTTTTCAAGAGATAATTTTCATATCATTCAATTCCTAATGTGACTTTAATTTTCTAAATAGATTTCTACAAAGTTATATTTAAAAAAAACATTTACTATAACATTGCAGAATAATTCATAAAGGATAAACTAAGTTCATTTTATACCATAAGTATTGATCTATCAAAAAATTTCAATAATACTGATAGTGAGATAATCGTTCCTATTCTATTCCATCGAATTCAAGATTAGTAAGACTGCGCCATAAAACCCAACCAACCACATAACCATCACAATTAGTAACTTAATTCACTATTGTCTGAAAAATATTTAAGCGTATAGTTAAACCACAGATAATTTTATTGTGTCCACAAGTCCTTTTACAGAATTTTTGGGTGTGATATTAGTTGCATTTTTATAGTAAAAACAAAAGTTTTTTTTGCATATTTTGTGCATAAAAAGAAACACAAAATGCAGTAAATCTTCATTAATCCAGAATCTATAAAAACGGAACTTAATCAAAACAGCCATTTAGGATGTACATGTATATATGTACATTCTGTGTTGTTATTTATGACACTAGGACAAGCCAAGCTCGCCATTAATTTCCCATACCCGACGGCTATGCGAAATTAAATCGGAAGGGTGCGTCTTTTTAACCAGAGCACCACGAAGGTGAAAGTACGCCTTTGCTCTAAGATTCCTCCAATAGATGGCCCCACAAGAGAATCCAGTTCCTCAATTTAGACTTTTGAGGAAATTTTCTCTAAACCGTTGCATCCATGGTAACTGTTCAACGATCTATCACAGGAACCTTCAATTTCAGATTTAACTAGTACGTATCGCACGTACTCGGTGGGTCTTTGGCGGCATTGGTAATCGAACCCAGTCTTTCCGGACGGAAGGTCAATGCCCTAATCACTAGACATTGGCAAACTCTGTGGGATCAGAATACCACCGAACGCCCAGTATACTCCATCCTGCCAAAAGTGAATTTGAACCAACAGTGCTGGCCAAGACAAATTGCGATTTTTGTAACTGGACATGGCCCATTTCCAAGTTACCTGCATAGAATAGGAGTACAACCCATTACGAGCTGTGTATGTGGAGAATAAGGTACTCCAATTCATTACGCTACAACATGCCCCATCACGAGTTCCTGGCACTTTACTACGGCCAGTGACAATCTGAAAAGTGTCTGGCTCAAAAATATCACCATCAACAAGGCTGCAAAGCTAAAAATTATTAACCTTATAAACTTTCTCCTTGAATATAGGGATTTAATAATTCCAGAGGAATAGGAGGATAATGATGCACGTGTTGGTGATAGACTTCACCTGGAAGAAGATGAGCCGTAAAATCTGCATACTCCATCTCTCTCATGTTCTACATTTAGACATTTCCCTCTCTACCTGTAACATTTCGCCTGTTTTTCATCTCCTTGTATATAGTTCATTATTATTTGTTCGCTATTTTCTCACCATCATTCCAGCGCTCTCACTTAATTACTTAATCACAATTATTGTCATCATGTTGTTATTTGCTATTTATCACGTTATTTTAATGCATTATGTATAATCTATCTAAACTTTTGTATATATAGCTTAGAATTTCATATGACCTAACTTACTTTGAGCCGATACACCCAACTATCAAATCCATACTAAATTCATTAATTATTCATTAATCATTATTACCTCATTAATTTGCAGTGAGTGCAGGTATATGTATTCAATTCTGTTTTATCATTTTAATTTCCTTTTGTTTTTCCATTTATTTTCTTTATTTCTTATATGCATGCAATTTCATATGTATTTCATATGCCTGTCTTACCACATCCTGCCATGTATTTTGTCTGACACCTATTTTGAATGCTTCTTATGTGTCCACGTGTTAACTCTCAATTGCAACCCAATTAGTGTTAAATAGTGTGTACTTTACAAAAACTCTTTACCGTGTAAAAGTAACAATTTCCAGTGTCTCCATATTATTGCAAGCATAATTGTATTGTCTTGTATGTACTGTGTTCCGTTTTCTTTTCAATCCAGCGGGTCCATCAAATCTGGAAAAACCCTTTCAGGGTTAGGTACAGGGACCTCTGCTGGTGTTTACTTTATGGCCTCCTACATTCTGTACAAAAAGGCAAGCTAGCGCAGTATTGCATTTTTGTTCAAGCTTGAAGGAAACAGACAACGCAAAACCAAAACTTAGTAAGATTAAAGATCATTTAAATTTTGTGATTTAATATGTTGAAGATAATAACGATGAAGCCACATTTGAATATTACGAACATTTAAGACATCTCTGTCCATTATTTGTCTAAGACACGACCATTAAAGTAAATCAACAGAAGATCAGTAATTTCTTCCACAATCACTGAGCATGTGTGTCAAGTGTGCTTTGTGAATACAAATCAGGACCATCATGTTCAAAGTAGTTTTTCATTTGG
>JAJQOW010002725.1:0-13373 GCA_037975125.1 Latrodectus hesperus
ATTAAAAGTTTTAATTCTGAAATTCAATAAAATTTTTTATTTTATAATATTTCGTAATAGACACATTAAATTATGAAAATCATTTTTCATAATTAATGAAAATATTTATGTTATGAAATATTTTGCATAATTTTTGAATTTTTTAATACAAATTTAATTTTTTGTTATGATGTTAAAAAAAGCTTGTTTATTAATCGTAAATTTGATATTGAAATTAAATTGATTAAAATTTAAATGAAATATATTTAATTGGATGATTATATAAATATTCAAATCACGCTTAAAATCATTTCCCATCCTAACTAAATGTAGAAATTCATATAGAAACATTAATACGAAAGATAATTCTCTCAATGTATATTAAGCAACGTATCAAATTATAAGAAAAAAATTTCTTGATAAAAATTTTAAAATGTTCAGATTAATAACATTCAATTTTTGAAAATAGTTTAGAATAAAAACTTTAAACGATTTATAAACTGTTCCCCGAATCGATTTTTGAATTATTATTTATTCAAATATTATTTTTCGAAAAGAAATGTTTGTGAAAATATAATGACAACAAAGCTTTCAATTTTTTATTTGTTCTTATAAACTTTAACGTAACTGTATGTTGTATATTTAAGAAATTCTTCAGAAAAGGAATTTTTATAGTAAAATATTTGATTATCATTGCAGCTAATGTCTTAAACATTTTTTTTGCATTTTCGTTTTAATTTAGAAATAAACGATGAATATAATTAACTTTATTGAAAATTGTTAAAAAAACATGCTGCCCTTCTAGAGCATAGAAACACTGTCGTAGTGTAAAACGACATAACCAAACCATGGGAAAACACATATATATATATTTTTATTTGCACTTTAAATTTAAGAGTTTTTCCTCTTTTCCTTTCAAACTATGCTGTTAGAAAATAAAGGAAAGGATGTAATAAAAGTTCGCACAACGAGATAAGTGTAATAAAAGAATAAATTTCTTCTTTTGGAATGGATGGGTGGTCTTGAGAAAATTTCAAGAACGTTTGTGTTCTATGATATCTTTTATATATAAATCTGACCAGTCGTGGTTGAAAGAAAGTGATTTCTTACCGATCCCATAGAAGTATAGGAGGTACTATAAAACTTTAGAGAACCAATGGTGTAAAAAGGAGGAGCCAAGATGAGAATTATGAAGAATTAAAAACGTCATCTAAAAAAGTAGAAGACTCAGAAAAAAGGGGTCCACGTTTGAGGACTGGAGCCTCATTGAGCAGAATGAGAGTGCCTGAAAGTCTTAAGCTGTAAGCGGAGTACATCTACCCTGTCCAGTACCTGTCTCGACTTTCCTGAATCGAATACTGAATGGAAGATATACTATAAATAGATGAGGATAAAAAGTTAAGAAATTACGAAGAAGAGTCGACACATTCTGACGAGAGGTAGCAACTAAAAAGAGAAAGCTCATGAGGAATGAGCAAGTCAAGGGAGAAGCTGAGCAATGAGCTAAGTGAGATGTTGAAATATCAGTGGATGAAAATGGAAAGTGAAGATGTCGAGTAGAGGACGGGAAGTGGATTAGAAAAAAGAATCATCGACACCGGAGAGTGGCGAAACCATTGACGATAGGAGACACCACAATACTTCAAAAAGGGGTGAGTCTGATCTCTCATTCTGATTCCGTGTGGTCACACTTTAGTTAGAATTTAATATTGTGTAAATGTCACAAAAGAAATTTAAAGTTAGAATATCATCAATTATTTAATCTAGAATGATTTAATTATAAATGTAAACTTCTCTTGTTATTAAGTTGCTAAAATAAATTATTAAATTATATTATAATTCTTTTGAATCTTTGTCTCTGTCATTTAATTATTAAAAATGAATCTGGGTTTTCCTCAGAGTTTTTATGGAATTACCGAGTTTCACCACCATAAACACAAAATTGTTTCATTACGTATGAAATAATTGCATATGCAGAATAAAGAATGTTTTATCATAAATTATTACTGATGTTATATACTTGTCCATAATTTTTAGAAAACAGATATTTTATATTATTCTCTTTGTATTTGCAAGAGTTATAACAATATATCGAATAGAGGTAAAGTGAATAAAATTAAGATGCATAGACAGATTTAATCGAATATTTTAATCAGTTAAACTCAATAGTTAGGATAGAGAAATATTTTATACGGTTTAAATACTGAAATATAAAATGTGGGTATGAAACTAAACTTATATTTGTTTATTTATTTCATGCTTATATTCTGTCAGTGTATTTAATTAAAATTTTAAATACGATGATTATATTTATACAAATTATGGTAATATTAAATACAGTAAAAATTAATTAATTTCACATAAATTGATTATTTAATTACATTATTATGCAGTTATATCAATACTGAATGAATTATTCAGCATCGTCATTATTTTAATGAATGAATAATTAATTTTAATGAATGATTACCTAAAGTTAAAGCAAATATTTAACAAAATGCATCTCATTTTTTTAAAATCTCCACAAATTTTTATTGAAAATTTAGTAAGGCGGATCCCAAGTAAAATTTCATGAAAGAAATAAAGCTCTGTTAAGTGAACATTATAAATGTGGAAAAAGTTTTTTAAAGTACTTTATGAAGGAATTTTAATTTTTATTCAGAAAAAGAATTAAAGAAGCATTTGTGTCAATCAGAAAATATAAAATAATCGAGTGAGTATTTTGAAATAAAATTCTTAAAAACTGAACAGCAAATAAAGGAATTTCTCATGATGAAAGTACTTTGAGTTTTCGCATACATATTGGTGGAATAAATATTTTGATTAAAACATATTATTTACATTATTAATACTTATGTTATATACAATATGTTATAATTATATACATGAAAATAACTACGTAATTTTATTTTTTCTATTTTCTACTAAGTAAAATAATATTATATATATGACTGCAATCTTTTATTGCAAATAAAATACACATATATGATAAATTTATTGAAGACCAGATATAAAAATTAAAGGAATTACATTATTTTTTCCCCTGGTATGAAATTTTGGTTATTGTGAAATAATAAGGAAACGCATCATTCCTCTTTTATTCATACATATGTGAAATTGAAGAGAAATTTCCAATATGAGATTTCTTGATTTTATTACTGTACTATTTCGGTATTATCTCAGAACCTCCAGATTAATATAGATGAAAAGCATGTTGATTGTTATGACACTTGAACTGTTTTGCTACCGAAATATTGTGAATGATGTTTTATAGAAATCTTTGAGCGATGGATAATTGTTAAATTTTTAAAGCTCTAGAAGAGAATGTTATAAAACCAGAGACATTATTGGTACCTTAAAGGATAATTGTAATTATTATTAATGCTTTTTATATTGCCAGTCAAAAATAGGGATTTAGTGTTCAGAACATTCTAGGTTCTTTAATACAATATAATAATAAAATCGTTAAACAGAGGACATATGCAGTTTGTTAAGAGGGTAATGATATAACATTTGATTGCAATAAGAATTTTTCACGTTTTATATAAATGTGCAATTAATAATAGGTTTTGAGTAAAATAATACTAGAAGTGAAAAATTTTCTATTAGTGATATCCATTAACAAAGAAAACATTCTAAATCTTCATAGCAGCAACAATTGAGAAATATGTTGCTATAACAGCTTTATATTATACGATTCATTAGGCAATATAGTGCTAGTGAATGAAACTTTCATGGTGTGGTAATTTTTCACGAAGTCTGTTGTTATTGTTTACTAATGACTTGGACAAGCCATGCTCGCTATGCTAGGCGAATTAAGCCGATTGGGAGCGTCTTTCGTTTTAATCATATCACCATGAAGGTTAAAGTACGACTTCGCTCTACACACATGCCATAGGTACCCATTTAAAGGGTAGGCAACCATTCACACCTCATTCATACAAGGAAAGGACAAAAACAGGATAGATAGAGGGAGAAAGTACATCCATGCCCGAACCGGGATTCGAACCCAGGACCTTTTTATCCGTAGTCAGGCACACTAACCACTAGACAAGTTGGTCGGCATGAAGTCTGAAAGAACTTTCTGCATGCATTTTACAGGCAATAGAATGAGGTTGTGGTATAAGATATATGAAGACAATGTTTAGTAAAATTTGCCATTTTAGTGCCACTCACTATATTAGAAGGAGTAATGTTTTGGATTAATGATTGAATTACAAGAAGTCTGAAAAATGTGTAATACAAATGTTATATATAATTGAAATAGAAAATTTTCTTACAAAAAAATAATAATTTGTATCAAAAGACTTAACAATTCAGGAAAACATGAATCATTTTATTTCCTTATCATTTGCGTTGAATATTTTAAAGTTAAATGAAATACGCAAAACAAAAGACAAACTTTCTAATTTATTATTATGTACACTCTGAAAAGTTTTCAAAAATATTATTCTTATCGTTTAATTTTCAGCTTAAAAAATTTTGTTAAATAATACAAATCTTAAGGAAGAAGAAATAATTTTTTGTCTTTTATTTTAATGTGAAGAATAAAACTCACATTAAGTTCCAAAAACACACAAAAAGAAAGTTCAAGATGAATTTAATGTATCAAATTGAATACAATATCCATAAATTACTCTTATTTCTTGATGATTTCTTACAAAAAATAAATTTTATCACTATTAACAAATCAATTTTTGCTATCTCTTCTGTTTTTGTAGTTACAAGTTTCCTTGACTCTAAGAATCCTTAACATCTCTAAAATTCTCAATGTTTCTTTCCGTTATGTTAAAAAAAGATAATAATTACTTTGTAGAAAGTGAATTACTTCCATTAAATTGTGTCGGTAAACCAGATTTAGTTTCTTAACTTTATTTGGTCTATGTTTTAAATTTAGATTCCTTAATTAACATTCGATTTATAAAATTTTCACTCTAAATATGTTTATGAGTTTAAAGAATAATGAATGTACTATTAACTAAAATAATTGACTTTATTTTCATATTACTGTTTTAAATATAAATTTTAATTTAAAAACTAGAAAATATTTTGCATACATAAATTCAAATGAGTAGTAATGATATTGATGAAAATGAGAGGTACCTTATAAATTTTCAAAGAAACTAATTATAGATAAATATTACTTTGAACATGTTTTATTTGTACCGTAACATCTAAGCAATTCTTGTTTTGAAAACCGGAAGAGTATTTTATTGTTATTTTTTAATATATATATATATATATATATATATATATATATATATATATATATAATATAATATAATATAATATACTGTTATAATCTGATAATTCCTTTAAAATAATTTTAGAATTAAAAATTTTTTTTACTGAGTATTTGAGAAAAATGTAATTTGATCTACTGAAATTTCAACAAAAATAATATATTTTCTGTTCGCTTATTAAATCTTATCTTTTAATTATATGTCAATAAGAAATGGGAGCTCAATTATTGTACCAGTAGTAAACATATATTATTAAAATAAAACATTTATTAAAATACATAATTAAATTATTTAAGAAGTTTAGAAAATAATTGAAAAATGTTTTTCAATTTTCTAGCTAGAAACTTGCAATGAAATAAGTATTTAATAATAATTTAAAAGAATGTTTTTGAAGAAATTAATAATTATCTTATAGTATCAAATTATATTAATTTTAAAATTAACTTTACTTATATTTTAAAATTCTCTATATGTTGCAGATATTAAAATGTCGAAAATAAAATTCAAACTATCAAAAGAGTAATATATCACTACTGCAATTATTACGTAGAATGCATGCATTATTATTTTAATTTATTTATATCGGATCATTCTTTGATTTATCTATATATTAACATGTAGTAGAATTTATAAAAAACGGAATTTTGTTTTTTGTTAATTTTAAACAAAAATTAAAAGTATATTTTTTTCAAAAATATACTTTTTTAATTAATAAATCGCAAAATTTGGCTTTTTGAACTATCTGTGTATCTGAAAATTGTATTCTGCTTATCATATATTATACGATAATTTGAATATGTGTTTTTCTTTGTTTAATTGCTTAAATATCTAAAGTAATTTAAGCTAGAGTATAACCCATTTAAATTGATGAATCATAAAACGTGTGTGTTACATTGTACCATTTATTTAACTCTGGAGAGCATTCCCATGGAAGAGATTTAAGGGATCAGATATTTTGGTATTATAGAGAAAATAATAAGCATGCTACTTCGATTACATATAATAGGGGTGGCCAACCTGTGGCTCGTGAACCACGGCCCTTTCAAAAATTATTTGTGGCTCTCGATAAATGTTCCCTTTTAATTTTGTGTTATCATATTTTAAAAATTTACTATCGTTCCGTTATGCGTTCCAACGTGTCTTTTAAATTACTGACAACGAACATGAAAGTGCAACGTTGGAACAATTTTCATTTCCGTCCAAGTTAAGAATATGATTCATAGAATCGTCTGACTCTAGACCGATTTTGAATTTGGAAGCTTTCATTGTAACTGAAAGTTGACATCGTGCTCTGATGGAAACAATTTATATCACTTTTGCTACAGATATAATTTGTATTCTGGAACTTTTGGTAAGTTAACTATAATTGTTTCGTAGTATGTAACACGTGTTGTTAGTATTTATATAACACAAAACATGTATCTTCTAAATTTCTTTAATTCCAGTTTTTTTTTAAAATATGACGATAGAGAACGAAAAAAAAAAAGAAAATATGATCAAGGAAAAAAAAAAGATGTAACGAGTGAGAGAAGAATTTCTTTTTTGATAATAAAGAAATAATTAAGAATATAATAATATAAGAATTTGAAATAATTTTTTGATAATAAATTATTGATAATAAAGGAAAATAATTATGTGTTATTTATGATTCTGCGGTCAAAAATTATAAAACTGTCGATTTACGTCGACATTATGAAATCAACCATTCTTAGCTTTCTAATCAATATCCACCAAACTCCAAATTAAAATCAGATAAAATTGTTTCTTTAAAATCAAATTTAAATAAATAACAGTCAATTTTGATGACCCTTTGAAATCAACTAATAATTTGGCTGATGTAGTTTTGTTATTGCCTGGAATACTGCTCATGCAAAACGTCCGTATGTATAGGGAGGGTTTAGTAAAAAAACTTGAAAGATGCACTTAAAGTTTTAGATCCAAATAATGCAGCATTGCACAAAGTTGTTTCACAAATTCCCTTCTCGAGACAGACAACCGAATGACGCATAACTGCAATTAATGAACCTCTTGAATTTAATTTGAAAAAATGATCTCAAGATGCTGTATTGTGCATTCAGCTTAGCTGTTGAAAAATCGACAGCGAATGAAATCTTCCGAAATTCATACGCTTTGTTTCATCTGACTTCATTATAAAATAAGAATTATTTGATTTAGTAGCACCTCAAGAATCAACTCGCAGTGTTGATATTAAAAATGCATTAGATTCCATAATGAAAAATTTTGATAGGCCTCTTAAACTTATAAGCATTACAAGTGATGGAGCTCCGACAATGATGGGTAAAAAAACTTATCTTTTGAGCTTCTAAGAGATGATTCTCAAATTCTATAATTTATACCGATTCACACTACATAATTCACCAAGAATCTCACGTTACAAAATATTTAAAATATCTTGATGTTATGAACACAATATTACACATTATAAATTACATTCGCACCAATTCTAAAAATCAGCAATTCAAAAATTTCCTTGAAGAATTAAAGGATGAACTACTGCCAAATAGCATTAATTTATTTTGCATTGTCAGATGGTTATCTAGCTACAAAGTATTCAATTGATTTGTAGATTTGTTTGATCCGATGTAACTGAATTGCTCAAAGAAAAGGAAATAACATATTCAAAATTAGATGATGACGAGTGGTTACAAGACTTAATGTTTTTGATTGATGTCATGGAACACATTTGCAAACACTGAATTTACAATTTCAAGGGAAAGATAAAATAATATCTGACCTCTGACAATGTATATTTAATGTTAAATTACTACTTCTTCAAAAGGACATTAACAATAAAACATTTTGTCATTTTCCTCGAATTAAAAAAATGAAATGTGTTCTATTATTAAACAAGAAAAAAACTCAACGAATTTATAAAAAAATTAGAAGGACTATAGTCGAAATTTTAAAATAGATTTCAAGACTTGAAATATTTTAAATAGTCTCTTGATTTTTTTGAATCCATTTGAAATCAACTTAATTCAAGGTGAGTTTTCTCGTTAAGCATCTGGAGAATTAGAATTAATAGAGATGCAAGAAGATCAAGCTCGACAATTAAAATATAAGTCAACATCGATTACTAAATGTTTTGGAATTTTATACCAGACTCAAAATATCCTGAATGTCAAATTATTTCAATATTCGGAACAACGTACTTATGTGGCTCGTTTTAATCCATTTTAAAATTCATGAAATCCAAACACCGTTCAGTATTAACTAATCAGCATCTCAAACAATTACTGAGAAATGCTGTCACCATTTATTCATCAAATTTTAAAGAAATATCAAGACTAGTAAAATAATGTGTTTAATTTTAAATATTTTAATTACATACATATATTTTGTACTTTTATTTATATGTTTTTACTGAATATAATTTCTGTAAAATCTTTTTTTAATATTATTTGTGCATACTTTTTAAATACATATTTGCGGCTCGTGAAAAATTTCAAATTTTGGAAATTGGCTCGGACTATCAAGAAGCTTCACCCATCCTAACATATCAGATAATTAACGTTACCATTGGAATTCTTCTTGACGTTTTACAAATTTTTAAGAACACTTATGGTGTAAAACCTGATGCTCTTAAAGTGATTTATAAACAAGGTGTTGTTCCACTAACTTCTTATGCGAAGAGCATGGTAAAACTCTTTATGTAAGAAATTCTCCTTAGAAATGTTCAGAGAAGATTACATTTTCATATAATTAAGGGTTATAAAACAATCAGCAATGAGGTTATTTTTGGTGTTTCTGCTTTTCCACCAACTGATTTAATAATTTTAAATAATATTTGTGATTGTTTCCCGAACCTGTCGTTTCTAGGATCGTTCAGTAATACCAAAATATCATCTTTTTTTACGATTTATTTTACATTAAGAAACATTACATTAATTCAGACACAAACATAAATTTAGATGGTTTTTTTTTGCATTATTCGAAACACATGTATTTTCTATTGCCTCTGGAAGCGGTACCTCCGCTACCACTCGTGTTTACACACAACCCCACCGTTCTTCTCGCTCCGACACACTCCCACTATGCCTCTTGTGTCTCTTACATCCGCACATAACGAAATCGAAAGTTTTCGTCTGTTAAGTGTTTGATTTTTACAATATTGATACTACAGTTAAAATGTTGGCCAAAATACTTTAAATGGTGTAATACAGGTTTCTTGCTTTCCACCTTCTTTTGCCAAGAAGTCTGGGGCAGTTGTTAGTTATATAAAGGATGTCTTTAAAAATTACATCATTTTTTGTTTCAGGAATGGTACAAGCTTAGTGAAAGGATTGGCCTTGTTTTCGTTATCTATGAAGATAAATGGGAAAGTGTGTTAGTCTAACATAGAATACTCGAGGGATGGTCTATTTTCTATACTGAATTTCTGTTTTTAAATCTTGTTATCAAAAGGATATAAAGTAATTATCATAAGAATAAAAATCTCGAAACGAAGTACTTTATTTGTACAGATTCGTTGCTTCCTCTTTTTCTTTTGTGGGACATTCTTACAATTGAAAAACTAGTATTAAATATTCATACTATGCAGATGTCCATAAATTAAGGATAATGATTGGAAAGGGCAACTAAAGGTACAGAACTAAAACAAACGTGATTTATTAATGAAGTGCATGTATTAAATAGATAAGAAAGAACAAAAGAGAGGGTGTATGATACCAGCAATACAAACCACAATTAGCTTCCATGAGCTCCTATCACCCGTATAATAACTGAGCAGTACTTAGTTGATATGTTGGTTAATACATGGCATGACTGATATGCGAGAAAATACAGTCTACCCACTGCTGAGGTATGAGGGGAATGCTATTATCAAACTTGGGAAAGAAAACTCCATTCAGCAAGTAACGCTTTACGAAGGATGCTGTTGTGGGAGATGGTTCATCAGTCTGCGATTCATCGGCCGAGAGGGTCCTACATATGCTTTATTGGAATAAAGTCCATTGAAAATGTTGGCCATTCCATACTGATGATGTATTCCTATTGAAGGCAGTCGTAGAGGATGCTTAAACGGTAAGGACAGGCGTTGTTATGCATAAATACAAATTCAGAACTCACAGCACTTTTAAACAAATAGACATGTTTTTCTAGAAAGGATGTCTTGATAAATTTGGAATGTCATGGTTCCGATTCGAATAGGCAGATCGGTTCTGGAGATCAGTATAATGCCTTCCCAAAGGAGCTCACCTGCACCACCGTAGTCTTGGCATTCAATGGGGCTGCCTTGGTAGAACTGGATACCCGGTGTTCTCCATCCGAACGCCTGACGTGAATTGGACTACAATCTGAACCTAGACAGAAAAAATAACATAATCTGGAATAAAATATGCAACAGTGTCCAAATTGCATTTTCTCTAGTCTAGACTAACCTCTGGTGATAGTTGCCGTAAGTGGAGCAGACCAGGCAAATTTGCCGTCATATAGATTATACTGTCCTATGCATCCATTCAAGGTTTGCCTTGAACAGAGAGTACTCATGGCCACGCTATGCTTCGTCTGTTGTTTTTATTTACATTTCCATCATCTAGGAATCTTTGTTAAAGCTTAGAGAACACACTTTGTGCAATTTCGAGTCCCACGGCTTCTACTATCTGCATCTACTAGCTTTCCAGGTGGTACCACATGAGGCATCATCCACATGCCGAGGACTGTATCGTACATATACGCTTGTGGCACTCAATGTCACATGGACCGGCTGTAAACAAATTTCTTTCTTTGACTCAGGTCTTATATACCTTACTTATTGGCGTCAGCAGATCCCTTACTGTAATTTGCATATTATGCTTGACCATGTGTGTGATATTTCCGCAAGTATCATTCTTTCGAGTTCAATTTCCATGTGCTTTTGGATTATCCTCAATTTATGGATATGTGTGTATTTTAAATGATCTTGAATCTTGTAAATTCCTATTTTTCTTACATTTGAAGGACACACTAGCGTATTTAATAAAAAAAATGTAGGCAAGTTGACATAAGAAGCAATTTTTCGTAATATTGATCTTGTGTTATCTTATCCTCTATTTTACTAGAAACATCCTGCTCGAGAAAAACTTTGGTTGATTGGAATATAGAATACATAGTTTCTTCAGTGGTACAGGAGATTAAAATGTTTTTCCTAATATTTTTCAGAGTCCGAAATGTAAAGAATTTTCATACATTCTTAACTAAATTTGACTCAAGTATTAACTGTTGAAGCCTTGTATAGAAATTATTTTTATTTCATTTTAATGATCAATGGATTTTTGTTTGTGGCAACGACTTGGAAGATATTAGAAATATTTACTACAATGCTGGATGCGTGCAAGTTACAGAACATTTTTAGAAACGACTTAAGCGTCTCTCCATTTTTAGATCACCGGTGTTTTACACCCTTTTAGAGAGTATTGAAGCGATTGCTTTTTTGATGATTGTAATTTTAATTTTTAATTTTTCTTTTGTTCTTGTTTTTTTTAAATATTTTTAGGGTTGAATGTAACTACTTTGTAAGCTTCTTGGTTTATTTTGTGATGAATGAGAAGTTTTTGTTTGGTTTTCTTTAATAAAAAATAGTCAAAATGCGTCGTCTCTTTTGCATTTTTGATTGAAGACAGGAAAATAGAAAATGTTTCTTCAAGCGAAAGTAACTCAAATGTCAGGTTTATAGAAAAAAACGTTTTAACTCACTTAATAGCTCAAAAGATAATTTTGAACATTTTGTTTCTTGGTTTTATTTTACATTCAAATTAATTATATCAGCTTCTCAATTTTGTAAAGATTTCAATTTTATTATAAGTTTATATAAACTTTGTAAATATTTAACCATTACTAATTATTCTTTAAATAATTATTAATGTGTCTTACAATTTTGCACTGTTTGTAAAGTTATACTTTAGCCGTGTAAATAGTTTTCTAATAAATGAAATATTTAATTGCTATTTGAAACATTAAAACATGTAAAATTAGAGAACAAAATATTTTAATTTAAATGAAAAATTTTTTATATTTTATGAATTACAAATTCAACATGATATTAATTTGTCGTTCAGAATTCTAACTTTATAATTCAGTTTTCTATTAGCATGAATGTTTGATTTCGTAACATATATTGTTGTGGGTGTATATTTCTTCTTACTTAAACTTTTATAATCATTACAACATAATAATGTATCAAAAAGTTTGAGTCAAATAGTTATCATAATCTTTCAAAGATAAAAATTTAAATTGACTGACCTTTTTTAACTGAAATTTATTTATGATAAAGCCAAAATTTTTAAATTTTAACTTATTCATAATGTATTAATCTGACTAAATGCAAAATATATATGCAGAGTTAAAATTTCAATAATAATTATTTTTAATTAATATATATCTTCCATATTATTGATATTTTGAAATAAGGGCTTTTAAGTTTCGTTGTTTGATTGAGAAAGAGTGATGTTTTATTATTAGTTTTCGAGTTAATATGGTTCTAAATATAATAAAATTATATTGAGTAGAAATATTACAATACCTGCAAAAACTATTAAAAGGAACTATTTTTTAAATTCCCAGTTAAATATTTTAAATTTAGATATCAGCATATTTATTTGTATTTTATTGTCGAATGGAAAAATCATTATTCCTAACATTGTTGCTATGCATATTATACAATAAATACAAAATATGGAAATTACTACATACTTGATTTCAGTTTTTAAATATATATTTACATAATTATTCCTTCTTTGAAGGTTTACTTTATGTGTAAATTTATATCTACCTTAAGTCATACTTTTTATTAAATCTAATAAATTCATTGTGTTATACTGAGTCATTATATTTACATTGAAAACAGTTAATATCTTGAAGCAATACAATTTTTAAAATTCATTCATATATCAAGTGCTTACTTAATGGCCACGAAGAAGATTTTTTAAAGCTAATATGATACAAATGTATCATATTGGCTTTAAAAAATGTCTAAAACGTCTTAGCGTTTGGATGCTTTTATTTTAAAGCCTTAAATTTAATTCTAAGTTTACCTATATAATTAGAAAAAATTTTACTCTTAAATTTAAACTCTGAATTCTTAAGCATTACTGTAGTTTTACAGAGATATAGCTTAGTTTTTCTTCTACATACATAATTTTAAAAATAAAATTA
>JAJQOW010002726.1:0-13371 GCA_037975125.1 Latrodectus hesperus
TAAATATGAATTAAATTATGTATACCAAAATGTATTTTTGTATCAATTAAATTCTTAATTATTTAATTTTATTAGATTTATTATCATAATAAAATTATTACTATTTTTAAAGTATCATTATTTTATTACTATATTTCAGCAATGATAAATTTTAGTGCATTTTATGATAACTTTATTTTAAAAATGACTTATTAATTATTTTTTCACCAGTTAATAATATTTTCTTGAATTAAGTGTAATTAAGCGCATATATAGAAAGAGCAGTTAATTTATTGTAATTATGTATTTATTTATTGTTAGCTTAATTATTGCTAGTTTAGTTGATTGCCTTTTGAGCAATGTAAGAAAACAAATATATGAGGCATTAAAAAGATTATATATAAGCATCGATATCATATCATGCATGCTAAACATAAAAAAAAAATACTATGCATTAATTACTTGAATAGCCTAGTAATTTCGGAATTTAAAATTGAATATCATTGCAAATACAGCCCGAAAATAACTAAACAAATATTCATCATTATTTCAAGACACAAAATTGTTCTAGCATTAAGCGATCTTCACATTCTATTTTTCCTTTTCTTGTCATTGGTGAATCTTAGTAGAAATTCAGTAGCCTGGAAAATATAAGGATCGAATGAAAAAAAAATCAAATGACAACTCTAGAGGGAAGAGACGAGAAAAAGAAAAGAAATCCCTAAAAGAAATAGAGAGATCCACAGTAATTTCCATATTTTTCGATTAAGCATTCTTCTTTCTTCCCAAGATGCTTTAGAATGCCAGATGGGATTGCGACGGGAAAAGAAGCTTGAAAACTCAATTTAATGTTCGTGTCTTATAGCATTAGCAACATGTTGTGGAACTGCTTCCAAAAATTTATTCATCGGTTTATCTTGATGGACTTGGTCACGCATAACTGTTGGATTTGAGTTAAAAGTACGAAATTATAACAGATATTTAAGACATCGAAAATTATGCAAATTTCATGCTATTTGCATACTTTTATACAAGAAACGTTCTTAAAAGAACATAATACTTTTTATAGCATTTAATATGCAAAATTCTCAATTCGAGCTCATAGAATTTATTTAATATTTGTTTTTGTAATATTAAAATTAGATTTTTATAATATTGTAGAAAATCTATTCCTCAATACTCGCAAAAGCAATTGAGACTATTAAATACCATGTAATAATGTATGGTAATGTAGTAATGTTGTGTGTGTGGATATTAGCTAACAGTATAGAGCTCTCTCTGTCTAACAGTAAAAGTTTTCGTTAATTTAGTCATTTTTAAGGTGAAGATATATTACTATTGATCCTACTGCAAAATAATTTTGATTAGCAGTTTCAGCAGTAAAACATTTCTTGTAATTGATGAACAGAAATATAGGGTAGTCATTAAATACCAGAAAAACAAATAGCAATGCATCAATTGTTTAATTTCCTATTTTTTAAATTTTTATACCGCCCAACTTGTCTAGGTGTCAGCGTGCATGACTGCGAATTGGGAGGTCCTGGGTTCGAATATCGGTTCGGGCGTGGATATACATTCTGTCTATTTATCCTGTTTTTGTCCTTTCCTTGTATGAATGGGTTGTTAATGGTTGCCTACCCTGTAAACGGGTCCCTATGGCATGTGTGTACTGAGGAAGTCGGACTCCACATCAAAATATGGTTCAGCTGGAAAAGTGGAACAGCGCACCCCATACTGCCAGCCTAGTTGGCACACGACAGCAGAAATAACTTTAATTAAAAACATAACACTCATACTAAAATAATATTTAAATTATAATAACTATTATTTAATTGTTATTTTAGTATAATTTTTTTAAGTGAATAATGTTTTCATATATACAGCGCAAGGCTACATGATTATTATTTAATCCCGATTTATTTTCCTTTTTATATTCATTTTGTAAAAGAAAGATGGACCCTAAGTTTCTGCTTCCTATATATTTATTTGATGAGATTTTTTCACCACGCAAATACAGCCATATTTCTGTAAAAGAAAATTTCCCAGGAGTCTTTCTGGATATTAAGAGAATACTTAAATGTACCCAGAGGTGGATACGTTGTCCCATATTACCACTAAACTCTCATAAATAATTTACATTAATATATGAAACACACACACCGGTCACATTTTTAGGAATTTCCCAAAATTAAACTTTCTTCCAGTGCATTTAATTTTATTTGTGTAACAAATATACATATAACGTACAAATATTTTAATAATAATATAACGAATGCTTTAGAATTATTTAAAAAAACAAGTGTTGATATCATGATTTGTTAAAACTTCCGAAGAGTCTTTATTACAGCATGAGTATAATATTTAATTGTGTGAATCATATATAAGTATAAGTACAGATAAAAAACTAAAAATTCTATGAGTTATTATCGGTGACAAATAAAATGCAGGTCTCTGTAATCATACAGTAGTTTAAATAATTAAAGGAATCTAAAATGTATCTGCATGTATCTGAAATTTTAAGTCCAAAAATTACTCCTCGTACCTCCTTTCTAGTAATCCCCATCATCTTTGTTGCAAAAATATTGCAATAATGTTGCAAATAACGTATTACTTAAACTTATGTTTGCTAGTTATTACTTTTTTATGAGTAAAAATTATTTTCATATCATATGATTTAACTTTATGCTCAAAATACATATTATTTAAAAATGCTTTCTGAATCATAACTCATATTTATAATGCTATATATGTTTATATGTTATCGGCACTATATTTTATATAATGTTATGTTTTAAATACTTTAAACAATACAATGCAAAAAGATAAATTTAACTTTATTTGTGAAGGTGACTTATGTAAGCTTCCATAATTTATGATGAAGTGTTTATATTTACTCTAATGTTAACAACGCATATAATTAATGACTGAAATGAAATTGGTAAATAAATAACAAAACATAGCAATTTTTGTTTTTTTTAGATAAGTTATAACAGTCAGCAATTTTACAAGACAATTTACAAAAGCAGTTGCAAAATTAATAATTTCTGAAACACTAAATATATTGACAACATACTAAATCAAATAAGCAACTTTAATAATTAGGAACTTTAGATTTATATTCATGCGAAATTCTTACTAAATTTTATTATATCCAAAGTACTTCTAAATTTATAACAAAACATATTAACTGTTGAGAGGAAGTGCAATTAGGTTGTTTTCTCATATTATTCTTTGAATTTTAATTCAAAATAACTCATATAGAATGCATTTTTTGTTTGTATAAGTAAATATAATGTACAATCAATGTTTTACAAGTTTACTTTTTGTTTAACATTAAACTAAAAGTACGTTTTTATTCTAAAAGTTCTTTTGATGACAAGGAATGAGGTAAAATCATATCTTTAATGTTTGAGTTGTTAGCTGTCTAAAGGTAATTCTTGTCAAAATAATTTCGATCAATATTGCAAATCTTCTGTATTATAAAATTCAACATATATGCATTCTATAATTAATCACTGGAAAGTAGTAAATAAATGAGTCTATAAACATTTCCATACAAAAACATTTGAAGAGTAAAAGATAAAGTTTATTATAAGAACATTCGATCATGAAATCTATAGTTCTTCTGGTCTTTTAGCACACTCATTGCATTGTTTATTATTTTACGTACCTTTTCATAATAATAAAGTACTATATTAACATCATAGTATTAATTTAAATCACACTATTTTGTAAAAAGTCTTAGATGTATTTTAAATTGAACTTTAGAAGTTTAAAATTATGCTATATATATATAAGATTTCATTTATGTTTCTGTTTCTAAAACTTACAAACAAGTAATGTGAATCTTTATAAGGTTTTCTTTTGTTTTATATAGAGATATCCTATTCAATATTATTTTACCTTTTTAAGTATCAAAATATTCAGAAATCTTAAGGCAAAAAGGGTTCAAGGGCAAACAAAAATCAAGTATTATTCAAAGTCTGAGCAGAAAGCAAAAATAGCAAAACATTCTTAATTGAATATTTCTTATCTTTACCAAAATTTCTACATTATCTTATTTTTATTCGTATTTTCATGTGAACGTGAATTATTTCAAATTTATTCACTGTCAATGCCTCCTATTACTTAAAGATTCATCTTCTGTTACTTTTCAGTAGTTGATCTATACAATAACTCGAGTACTAAAAATCCATAGTGTAATTACTAAAAAATTAAAAAATTAATTCAAACTATAGCAACAAGAAGCAATCCAATCTGTTACATAAAAACATAAAACAAGCACCTTTTAGAAACAGTAAAGATGGACTCAAGGTATGAAGTACAGTTCCATGTAGATTTTAACACTTAATGATAAAATATAGCACAAATTATGTTAGGAAATTATACTGGATAGGCAAAAAGTCCGAAAAGAATAAAAAGTTTAAAAATCAGGAAATACAAACAGAATAAAATATGATATCCAGTTATAACATCTTCAGGTTTTGGGAATTCATTTAAAATAAATAAATATTCAAAAATAGTAGAACTATTTTACTTATACGAATGATTTAGTTAGAAATGTGCAAATGAGACTGTCAGTATTCACGCTCTTGATCCAAATCCAGTTCTTCATTGCATCTTACGTAAGTGAATAGTGATGCTGAGTGGGAAAGATAAAATTTCATTGATGACGCTGATTTACATGGGAAAGGAGTCAGCAAATATTTCACTACCTAAATTTTGAAGTCAGAAAAGTATAAAGGCTGGAAAAAGGTTCTTAACATGGGCAGACATAAATTTTGTCATTAATTTAGGGAAATTGAATAACTAAAGGATCGTATAAGATCTAGACGACCAAGTTTGAGTATTCTGCTGTTGCTGTATTTAGTGTTTAAAATCTTATTCAAAGATTGAAATTTGTAGAAGAAGCATTAAAAAAAGTTAAGGAAATGAAATATTTAGGAGTAATTCTCGATTGCAAACTATCATGGCTCCCTCACATCAGGCAACAAAAGATAAAGACTATAGCTATTGTAAACAGCCTAAGACGAACAACGAATAGAAACTGGGGTGTAAATGCCCGAATTCTTAAAATTTGGTATAAAACCATTATTGAAAGAATGATATGCTATGGATCAGCAGTCTGGGCGGAACCAATGACAAGCAGAAAAGTCAGACAGCTATCCAGTTTACAGAGACACTTCACCTTAACTATCACAAAATGTTTCCGCACGACTTCTACGGCAGCATTAAACATCTTGGCAGGAGTCTTTCCATTACATTTAATGGTTCAACTAGAAGCTGATAAATCTAACATTCTCCAACATAAAGAAAAAATCACTTTCCTAGATGCAATTTATAACCCAGACGACTTTGAAATTTCCTTCAAAGCATTATTCCACCTAACTACATAGATGGAAGGGATAATGGTTCACACTTCAAATCCTACAGTGCCAGGGCATTCACCAACACTTTTTCACTGATGGCTCAAAAATAGAAGGCCAAGTGGGAGCAGCTTTCTGCATTTTCGAAAATGGACAGGAGAGTGGTTATTGGCAGGGACAATTAGAAGAAGCTAAAAGTGTTTTCCAAGCAGAATTGGTTGCGATTGATAAAGCATTAAAATATATAGCCGAAAATAATTTATACAAGACAGTGATTTGGTCAGACAGCCAATCAGCTCTTTTGGGAATATATAATCCATATCACAGAAGCCCACTGATTCAGGACATTCAAAATCGACTCAGGACATTTAGCAATAGATGGCAAATCTGTCTTCACTGGATCAAGGCTCATGCCGGACATACTGGTATTGAAGTAGCTGACACACTGGCAAAGCAAGCTGCCAAAGCATGCTCAAATACGCAAAAAATTGAATTAAAATGGCCCAAATCATACTTGATTTCTAAATTACGCAACCATTTACTAATGGCTTGGCAACAAGAATAGAATGAGGCAGAACAAGGTAGATGGACATACAATCTTAAACCCTCTGTCTCTCTTGATTTCCTAGTCAAGGACCACAAAGAAGCGCAGTTTCTTTCTGGACATACTCCAACACCGGAGTATCTCAATAAAAGGGGTATGGCTCCAAACTGTGCTTGTTCATGCGTTTAGGTTGGGACCATTGCCATTGCTCGTTTGAATGTGATTTCACAAAACAATGGCTATTAAAAGCGCCTAAAAACTCGGAGTAACTTACTGCGTTTCTCCGCTATGCTAGCAAAACTCCTTCTCTTCTGCATAAGATAAAGAACATAATCATCTTTTTATATCTGAAAAAGGATTCTATAAGGAACTCTATAAGGATAATACCATAACTGAGCAGCGGATTTCATCATAAGAACAATTTGGTAAAGAGTAAAAATCATTGTAAGTTATTTCTCCACTTTTTGTGATAAAATATTATTAGGTATTGTATTTGTTTAGCAATTAATTTTTATAATTGTGATAATAATAATTATTCAGATTAAGGTGCTGAAAAGTATTGGTTAACTCAGCACAATGTAATGTGCAATATTAAATATCCTAGCAAAGTTTATCAATTAGTAATTTTAATGTCTAATTTTGCATTATATTTCCTCTCTCTCTCTCTAAACATTGTAAACCATTATAAACTGTGAACAGACAATGCAGGTTTTTTATGTGATAAAATGATGCATTGTAATATAGCACAATTAGTATATGTTTTATTTATGTATATACTATCAATGTATTGTATATATTTGCGCTTTTTCTAATACAATCTTCATATAGTTCGTTATGTGATATAACTCTTTCCTCTATCAAACAACTATACGTAAAACTGGGGGTTAATATTCAAGTTTGCTTTGAGTCTTCAGAAATACCCTATTTAGCAATTTTGGTGCAATATATTTTCATTATTATTTCTAGTAATGTTAGAATGAATGTAAAATATTTTGCTATGTATTTTATTCACTTTTTTAAGCCTTATTATAATTTATTGCATTGTAATTATATATTTTGTTCAATAATTTTCTTAATCGTTGAGTGCACAGAATGAGCTGCTGCAAAATATTAACTGAATCAGCAGTATGCAATCTGTAATACTTTAAATATTCCACTGTTTATCACCTACAGCAAATGTTAAATGTTCAATAGGATACCATTCATGCATATTTAAACTAACTATCTGCGTGTAGACAATGCAGTCCTTTGGTATTGCGAATAATGCAATGTTATATTAAAGGACACAGTTAAAGCATGAGGGAGTTACTAGTACTTATTGAAAATCTGTCCCAGTTATTTGCTCTTTTTTATATTCTTCTACTTAAACTTAATTATATTGCTTGCATATATGTGTCATAAACTACTTATATCGTTTGCTATGACCATCATCAAGATAATTAATTTGTATTTTTTACCAAGGTTATTTGGAGTGTTAGGATAATCTATTTGCACAATTTTTTTGCAATATTTAACTCATATCATCTCTCATAGTAAGAATTTTGTAAATGTTTTGTTGTTGATGTTATATTTCTGTCAAATTATTAATTTCAAATATTAGAGACCGATTGAAAATCCAATTTTGTTATCAAATTTCGTGACAATTCAGTCACACCAGATGTATTACGTGATGGAGCTATACCTGATAACCTAAGGTACAGACCAGGTGTTCCATTGCGTATGTCTATATCTATGTTGCTGCATTTATAATTTGCCTAAAATAAATGATTTGGTAATAATTATTTTGTTATTTTCAAGTCTTTTTTTCACTCACATATGTAAGAAATGCCACTTATCTCCTATTTTTTAAAATTATTTTAATATTTAGAATCCTATCTAAAGAATTCTGTGACCTTTTGGTGCTAAACCTGTAAATTGTTTTTTATTTTATTTTATTTATTTTCTGAATTTTAAGAAGTTTTTTAAATTTGTTTGGACTTTCTGTCCATCATATAAGTAAACATATACTCATATAATTGTTCCAATAATTGTATACATGAATACAACGCATAGTTAAATTTTACTACATAGTTTTATACGTTGCAAGAAATTTGGTATTATTATCCGATTATTTATTTTACTTTATCAAATTTTTTATAGGAAAAACCATTGATTAAATAAAACTTGTAAAAAGAGAAATCATGAAAGAGAATTTCATGCATAATACGAATTCATAAAAGATGTATACATTTATACTTAGAGATTTTTATTGATAAATAAATATTTATTTCAATTATAGCTTTTATTTTGTATGTAAAAATATATTTCCCTTTCTGAATAAATATCATTTATTATAGCAGAGAAAAACAAAAGGAGTTTTCTTCAATCATTTTGATCAATAGCTAATCGTAATTACAATTTAATTTAAAAAATCTACTAAACACACACATTTTTCAGTTTACCTCATATTTTGTTGACAGTTATAGCATTTGTCCTAACAATTTAAAAAATTTATTTTATATTCATTGCAATAAATAACATGAAATCCTTTTTATTTAATTTTATTAGAAAACAGTCATATAAAAAGAAAGTAACTCAAGAAACAAAATGAGCTTACAAAACTTTTGTTGGAAGTAAGGTTTTATGTGCCTTAAGCCTAACACCATTGCTTTCACTATAAATTATTTTTTGCTTTGCTGAATATTTCTGTTGCTAAGGTTACGCTTTGACTCCGGTGGGAGAGATGAGATCCAATTGCCGCCGGAAGAGGATAGTCACAGGAATTTCTAAGGTCACCGGATCAATGGAAGATTTTCCATCTGCGACTGAAGGAGAAATAAGAACTTTTTGGACCATAAAAATACGAATAATCGAGGAAGACTTTGAATTCTTTTATATACTGCTGATATATTATATATCTATAGTAACTTTTTTATTTACTCTGTTACAGTTTCGTATGAATCGAAGATTGCTTCCCAAGTCACATTGTGTCGATTACTGACTTTTGGATTCCAGACATCTGAAACCAATGCAATTTTGAGAATGGTGCGCATATTTTAGCTGCACTCTCGTTCTCAGATTATTATTGTAAATTTCAGGGCAAGTTTAAAAGTCTAAAGCTTTTAGATGAAAATACGTAAAGCAAATAAAAGTTGCGTAGTTGATGTGTATTTTTTTAATATTTTAAAACGTCTAAAATTATTTAATTTGTAAAATTATCTACAGAGATAAAAAAGAAAAAAATTCTTTTTATAAACTTAAAATTCTCAAGAATATAATTCAGTGCTAACATTCTTTATTTCCATATTTTCTACTTAATTAGTATTTTTCTTATATTATTGGTATCTTGATGATTATTAATGATTCTCAATGACATTAATAATGATTAATGATTTTTTTATGATTAATTGTATATAGAAAAATGTATAAAAGCAAATTTGGCTACATTTTTAATCTTTATAACCAATGTTGTATTATTAAATGGTACAGATAGACTTTATCCATTATGTAGTTATAAAAATAAAAATTCAAACCATTAGAAATAACAAAATTTAAATAAAATATCTTTAAAAAAGAAATGGAGATTCTAAGGACTGAAATTGTTTCAAAAATTTAAACTTCAACGAAAAAACTCATATATATTTGATAGAGAAATCAAATAATAGAGAGAAGGTAGAAGACCGCAAAATTTTCGAGCATTCTCCTCGACAGACATAATGGTAATGATGAAAGCAGACCTATCTCCCACTGTTTAAACGTGGCTAGAAATGAATCTTGCACTTTCCAATTCAATGAAAAAGACGCGACTTCTAAGCCATTGTGTGAAGTTCTGCAACAATATGTAATCTAGATTCATTTCTGAAAATTGTGTAATGCCAATCTTCTAGTAGCCGCAGTCTGTAACATTACAGAAGACAATGTTAATTTTTGTTGACGAACCCAACCTTCGAGAAATGAAGAAAGATAGAAGAAAAATGCCCCATTTGATATAGAAGAGACAATAAGATTAATTTCATTTTACAGAGAAAAATTATATATTTCCAACTTATTTGATTTTTATGATTTTCGACATTTACACAGTAATTTTAAAATTATTTATTTTTTCATTTAAAAATTTAAAATAATTCCAAAAATACTTTTTGGAATTATTTCATGATAAGGGATGTAATATAATAGTATATAAGATACTGTACGACTACAGTGTAGTTATCCAAAAATCAACCATCATGCTGCAGTTTCAATATATTACATTGTCAACCAATTTAAACCTTGATTTATATTACTTGCAATTGAAATTGCAATTTTAATTACAATATTGTTTACCTATATTACCGAAACATGAATTCAAATTTAACCGGCTTTTATTAGAAATAACAGCTTTAACAGTATAAATGAGAATGTATAATTTGCCTAATTAACATAATTAATATAATAATATAATTAATTATAATAATCTAATTAATATAATAATTAAATGTCTAAATCCAGAGACAATATGCGAATTAATATAAAATTTTATTAGTGTGCTTAATTTTTTAATAGTACTTATCTTCTTAACTTTGTTTTACAGTTTAAAAAAAAACCCCTTTAATAGTTTTATAAATTAAGGGCATATTTTGATTGGATGTTTTTTGTTTTGAAAAATCAGTTTACTATAAATATAGAGCCAAAACCAGTTATTTCTGTGGAGTTTATTCAAAGAAATGTTGCAATTTATTATTAAAAATCTTTGTTTTAAATAATGACTATATTACTCTCATGGGATTATATGTACTTATTTAGTTAAAACCGAAAAATATAATTTTGATTGACAAAACAATATTTCAAACAAAAATATAATTATTGAGTTGATTTACTGTTCATCTAATTCAAACACAAACAAAGGATTTATTTGATAACCTAAAGGAAAAATGTATTCCTGTTTCCTTCACGGAACAAATTTCGCGAACTATTTAAAATAATTAATTACAGTTATGTATAAATATATTTGCAAATAAGATTAATTTAACAAATTCAATAAGGGAGACAGTTATCTACTGAGAAATATCTTTGTCATATCTAAAAAAAAATTTTCTAAAATGTAAAATGTTAACTGTCTGATTAATTTAGTTCATATATTGAAAATACCAAATTTGTTAGAATTATTAATGCGCACAAATAAATTTAGAAATTAATTGAGAGATGTGTTAATTGAAGTGTCAACACTTCTTAAATCAAAATATTTGAGTAAAGTTACATTTAATTACTAAAAATGCTTAAATGTTTCTGAATCGAATAATACCAACTTATTTTATACATGATATTTTTATATAACGTAACAACAGCTTATCTAAGAATAAATTGTGGGTCATGTGTTCAGAAATTTCCATATAAGCTTGATGTAAATTCAAAAGGTGTTAATAGTGTTTGATTTATTATTCTTAATGAGCGAAATTTATAATTTATATACTTAAATGTTTAATTACTACCATCTCAGCTATTTTTATTTTTTATTGCACATAAAGAAATAAAGGAAATAATTCCAATTATGAAATTTTATGTACATATTAATCTAACTATTTAGATTATGTACATATTAATCTAAGTATCTAAGTATTTATAAAATAATGATGTATTCATCAGAAAAATTTGGCACGTTTAACAAAATACTTCAATTGTTTTAAAACTTATTGATGCTCTTTATGTGTCCTAATATTTTTAAAAAAACAATTGAAAAAAAATATGTTACTGAAGGAGTTTTAAGGAATCAGGATATATATTGTATCAACATATGTAGGATTGGGATTGTTGTGTGAGTAAAGGGAATATATATATATATATATATATATATATATATATATATATATATATATATATATATATATATATATATATATATATATATATATATATATATATATATATATATATATATATATATATATATATATATATATATATATATATATATATATATATATATATATATATATATATATATATATATTAATAATAATATATTAATACATATATATATTTTTATACCCCTCATGTGCTCAGTCCTCATTCTGATGATTAAATTCCGGTAGGCACCATTCTTTCCGGCGGACTACGGAAAAAATGGTGCCTACCGGAGTTTAATCAGCAGAATGAGGACTGGGCACATGAGGGTATAAAAATCATGCCTGACGAATCTAGAACCTATGCAGAATGCAGGCACTGCGCACCAGTTCCGCTGGGTCCGAGGCATCTCTTCAATTGCGTCTCTGTTGCTTCGACCTTCTTCAACATGGATCCCAATTGCTGCCATGTCAGCCTTTATACGGAACAAGCAGAAGATGTGGCCAGGGCAGTGCTCCATGCCTTTGGTTCCATATGACTGGTCTTTTTTACCTTTTCTTTTTTTCTTCTTTTTGCACTTGTCACACGAGAACAACAACAACACCTGTGTCTATGTAATATACAACATTTATTAGGTTCATGTAGTATAATGTCTTCTGTTGGTCTGTGTAGCATCAAATTTTAGGTTATGCCTATGCATTATAAACTTTTTTAACCGCCTTTGTAATATAACGTTTTTTGCATAAATCTTGTTCAGTAGAACTTCAAATAGCCGGACTCGGTTTATCTGAATCGCTTTTAAAATATCAGAAAAATAAATTAGACTGAGAAGAGAAGGAAAAAGATCAAGAAAAATAAAGTTTAGAGAAAGGGGAAGAGGAAAATGGTAGGAAACTTGAGGGATTAAAAAAAAATTTTTTTTGAAAATACCTGGATGTTCTAGATGTTAGATCTAAAAATACAGGTGAATGGATTATGAATCCCGCTTCTGTCTGCGACACCAGGATGGTCGCATTCGAGTCTGGAGACACCATGAAGAAAGGATGCTGAACATCTGCGTTATGCACCACCACACTGGACTTGCACCGGGTATTATGGTATGGGGTGGTATTGAATATCATTCTCGCACTCATCTAGTATGTATTGCCGGTACTTTGAACTTCCAGAGCTACTTCTCCAAGGTGTTAGAGCCAGTTGTCTTTCTTTACATTCAGGGCTTTCTCTCAGCCATATTTTAAAAGGATAATACGTGACCACACTTGGCATGCAGTGTCCAAAGGTCCTTCATCAATCGCTAGATTGAAGTGCTTCCCTAGCCGGCTCGCTATTCATATCTTTCGCCAATAGAAAGAATGTGGTCCATGGTTGCTCAACAATTGACCCAGAGTATATCCACATGTATATACCACACCTGATCAATATTACAACGTGTGAAAGCTTCTTGGTCTGCTGTACTACAAGAACACTTTCAAAGTCTCTTTGAATCAATTCCGAGGTGTGTGGCAGCGGTGATCTCCAACAATGGCGGCTACTCTGGCTACTGATTCTGGCAAGAACCACACTTCACAGTTAGTCTGTAAATTTAATCATTTGATACATAGTCAACATGTTATTTACAAAATAAATTTAGTTGCGATACTTCTTGTCTTTCTTGGTGTTGCAATTTGGGTTGCCAGCAGTATA
>JAJQOW010002727.1:0-13346 GCA_037975125.1 Latrodectus hesperus
CTGTAAATCAAAATGCAATTAAACTCTTATTATTTGAGAATATTTATACGAGTTAGGCACTTGAATACAAAAATACGGCTATAATCTCACAAAAAACCTCAACGAAACAACAAGAAATGGGTCAATAATCAAAAAATCAAGGAAAACTGACGCTAATATGAAAACACTTTTCATATGTATATATTTCTAATTTGAAAATTGGCAGGAATTGTTTTTGAGAGTTCATAAAATAATTATTAAAAATTTACTTAAAATCTGACAAGCATTTGTGCTTTTCTTCACTCTGATTTAAAAAATTTAATTTTAAACAAAAAAAATAAAGGTATTGCTAAAAATCTCCAGGCAACTTATTCTTCGATACCTGGCTACATCATCTACGGCTATTTCCAGTGTGAGTTTTAGGAAGTATTTGAGCCAATATACACTACTGGCCATTAAAATCGCTACACCAAGAAGGAATGCAAATAACAGAACAATATTTATTGGGCACATGCATTATAGTGGAAAGAACAAGTGATTAGATTTACAGCGCATTCATACAAAGCAGGCGACAGTAGCGACATCTACAATGTATATAAAACCAGAGATTTGACAGCAGTTTTCTCATACTCAATTTCTGTTTCAACGTTGTTTTCGGCAAAGAAAGTAGCTGTAATGCCTCGTGTAAGAAGAAATGCCTATCAGCACGTGTCTGATAGGCATTTCTGTCTGATAGCCAATTCAAGAAGGGCTATTTAAGTCTCATATAAAAGTTAAACAGGACAAAGCATAGTTCGAACGCCAACCTTTAGATCAGGAATTTATTTGGAATAGATAGGTACAAAGAAAGCAAAATTCTTCAAAATCCTTTTCAGGAAATTTTTCAATAAATATCAGAATTATAAATATGATTCAATAATTTATGTATATAACAAGAGTAACAAACATACATGAATTTTATATAAATGTAATCAAATTCATATATTATATTATTCGCCAAAAAAGTATATATATAATAAGCTTCAAGTATTTTTCATCGGATTTAAAAGTAATATCTGTAGAATCAGAAATTATTTGTGACAAGTTTCATGATAGGATGTATTTATGTGAATGGCTTAAAATCAAAATCAACCCAATTAAGGGTGCAAATCCTGGGGCCTGAGCAGCTACCAGGCGCGTCGGTAGGCGGTGGATCACCGAACGTCCTGTAGGAATGACAGGATAGCCTTGAATATAGAATCAGAGGCCGCGAACCAGCTCCCGTAAACCCTGGTGTTATGCGTTCCGTGCCTAGGGCTAATTGGCACCGCGGTATTGGTGTCTTAACGGAGCCTCTAGTTGCCTGGCAAACTTCTAGAGTAATTTGCCTTTCCCAGTATCTCAGGCAATGCTGGGTGGACTTATATTACCTGAGCTTATAAATTGTTATCTTGTGGCTGAAAAGACACAAGAAATAACAATCCTTTCTGCATCTACAGGTGATGCCTCTGAAGTTGACCTTGCGGAAAAAGACAAGTGAACTCAGAGGCTGTCTTGTAAAGGGGCAGTAATGAATCCTTCACTTGAGGTAGAAATGACCTCCAAACCATCTTCTGGTGAAAGTCAGGAAGCTATCCCTTGTATGACTGACTCTCTGACCAGATGGGACTATTTCAGCAAGACCCTATCTGCTGGAAATGTCATACGCAAGAGGAAACGGCAGAGCATATCATTTATGAATGCGAGGCTCTTGCCCTCCCTAGATTAACCTCTTTAGGCATCATCCATACTAGAGAGTTACACCTAGACTCCATTAAAGGGTTATCGGACTTTATTAATAAAGTGGGTGACCCGAGCAACTGGAACTAGGAAACATTGGGTTTGGAGTTAATGGTACAAAATGCTGATAAAAGCAGAGGTGCCCAATGACATACAAACCCAATTCTAAGAAGAAGAAGAAGGGTGCAAATTAATGTGTGCTCCCGTTGACTCAACAAAGCATGCTTAGAAATGATAAGGTAATGAATTAAAATTATATATATATATATATATATATATATATATATATATATATATATATATATATATATATATATATATATATATATATATATATATACAGTAAGACCCCGCTTAACGCTGTTTCGGTTTAGCGTTTTTCTATTTCAACCCGGGGATTCCCCGAAATATTATGCAGCGATAGGTTTCAAATACATATCCGAAAGAATGTACTTGTGTTTCTTGTTTGGTGCGATATTGTACAGACATATTTTTATTATTGGAAACATTTGTTGACATTATTGTAAGTAGGTATTAATTTACATATTTAGTACTATATTACAGTGTCAAATATTTTGATCTTTAGTTTTTACTATGGGTGATAATGAAAAAGAAAAGAAAGCAATCAGAAAAAACATTTCACTCAAAACTAAAATGGAAGTGATTAGAAGATTAGATTCTGGTGAACGTCAAACTCTAATTAATGCTTCATTGAATTTGCCAACTTCAACAATAAGGACCATCATGAAGAATAAAGAAAAAATACTGTCATCGCCAACTACAACTACGTCAAGCTCTGCAACTAGAATTACCCGTTCTAGAAATAATATCATAGAGGAAATGGAAAAACGACTGTCTATATGGATTGACGACGAAATTGACCGCAATATGCCATTAAGCCAATCTTTCATAATTGAAAAAGCTAGAAGAATTTTTAATTACATTCACGCTGAGACATTTGACACAAGTGAAACTTTCGTTGCTAGTCGAGGATGGTTTAATAGATTTAAACATCGAAATAGCCTTCACAACATAAAGATTACAAGAGAAGCAGCAAGTGGTGATACAAAAGCGGCGGCTGAATTTCCAGCGATATTAAAAAAATAATTGAAGAAGGAAAATATTCTCCAGAATTGGTTTTCAATGTTGATGAAACAGGCTTGTTTTGGAAAAGAATGCCGAAACGAACATTTCTATCCCGTGAAGAGAAACGGGCACCAGGATTTAAAGCTGCAAAAGATCGCTTGACCATTCTACTATGTGTTAACGCAAGCGGAGATTTTAAATTAAAACCATTACTAATTTACCATTCCAAAAACCCAAGAGCGATGAAAGGCATATCTAAATCAACTTTACCTGTAATTTGGGAGTCTTATAAAAAATCATGGATAACTGCGAAATTTTCCAGGATTGGTTCACTGAACATTTCTGCCCGTCTGTTAAACGTTATTGCGAAATTAAAAAACTTGAACAAAAAGCACTTCTGTTAATTGATAATGCTCCAAGCCACCCAACAAATTTATCAGACTTAACAACATGCATTCTAGTTTAAGTGGTTTTCTTGCCACCTAACACAACTGCCTTAATTCAACCAATGGACCAAGGCGTTATATCAAATTTTAAGGCTTATTACTAGCGGCGAACCTTTAAGCAAATGTTTGAAAAAACAGACGGAGAAGAGAACCAATCCATTAGAGAATTTTGGAAAAATTACAACATCGTGTATGCTGTAGAAAACATAGGCCTTTCTTGGAATGATGTAACAGAAAGATCTTTGAAAGGAGTATGGAAGAATATTTGAACGGATTTAAGTAAGAGCGATGACGTTGGACACTCTGTCGATGTGGAAGAGAGAGTGAAATTAAAGAAGCAAACCGGTTTTGAAGGGGTAAATGTGGAAGATGTCGAAGAAATAATTCAAGAAGCAGCGGCTAGTCTTTCTAATGATGAGCTCAAGGAATTAACTGAACAAGAAGAAAACAAAAATGTTGACAGCAGTGATTCAGAAGAAGAGCAAAAAGAACTTTCGATGGCGTTTGTAAAAAGGAGTTTGTATACCATAACTGAAATAATAGATTAATTTATTGAAAATGATCCGAATTTTGACAGGAGCTCAAAAGTAAGGCAAGGTGTTAGAGATGCTCTATCCGTTTATGCAGAACTTTTAAGAGAACAACGCAAAAGAAAAAGGCAAACAACATTAGATGCTTTTGTCACAAAAAGGCAGAACACTGAAAACTCGGAAGGCTAACTAAATATGACTGACTTAGAATTTTATTTGTTTTTTTTAAAAATATTCGTTTTGTTATTTATATTTTGTTTTTATTTTTGCAAGAAATAATAATGTGGTATTAATTTGGGCTTTAAGAAATAAATGTTTGGTTTTATTTTTATTAAAAAACATACTTTTTAAATTTAATACCTAACCAATTTCCTAGCCATCTTCCCCTAACCCCAATATTTACATGTAAAGATAGCCACGTTTAGCGCTGTTTCGCATTACGCTCTACTTTGATGGAACGTATCCCCCGCGTTAAGCGGGGTCTTACTGATATATATATATATATATATATATATATATATATATATATATATATATATATATATATATATATATATATATATATATATATATATATATATATATATATATATATATATATATATATATATATATATATACACTACTGGCCATTAAAATTGCTACACCAGGAAAGCGGCACACCACACGTGAAATTTGCATGACAGGTAGAACTTGCTGTGATATACAAATGATTAGATTTTCAGTGCATTCATACAAAGCAGGCGACATCTACAATGTGTATAAAACCAGAGATTTGACAGCAGTTTTCTCATACTCAATTTCCGTTTCAACATTGTTTTCGGCAAAGAAAGTTGTTGTAATGCCTCGTGTAAGAAGAAGAAATGTCTATCAGCACGTGTCTGACTTTGATCGAGGAAGGATTACAGCCTACCGGGATTGCGGTTTATCGTACCACAATAATGCTGCTCGCGTCGGTCGAGATCCCATGACTGTTAGCAGAATATGAAATCGATGGGTTCAGGACAATCATACGGAACGTCATGCAGGATCTCAGCGACCCCCCATTACTAACAGCAGAGAAGATAGACATCTTATCCGCATGGTCACAAGGGATCGTACAGCCACGTCACGAACCCTGAGTCGAGAAATGGAGTCATTTGCAAGGCAAAAAGTTTCTGCTCGAATAGTTCGACGACGTTTGCAGCAGCATGGATTGTCTGCACGGCGACCATGGCTTCGACTACCATTGGCGCTGTGTCACAGAGAGGAGCGCCTTCAATGGTGTAATCAGCGACGAACCTGGACGCAGGAATGGCATCACGTCATCTTTACAGATGAATCTCGGTTCTGTATACAGGACCATGATAGTCGCATCCGTGTTTGGAAGCATCGTGGAGAACGCGTGTTGCCAGCTTGCATTGGACATCGCCATACTGGCCCATCTGCTGGAGTGATGGTATGGGGTGCCATTGGATACACGTCTCGATCACCTCTTATTCGCATTACCGGCACTTTGAACAGCAACCATTACATTTCCGATGTGTTAAGGACCGTGGCTCTGCCCTATCTTCGAGGCCTCCCTAATGCTTTGTTTCAACAGGATAATGCACGACCGCATGTTGCCCGTACTATTCTGAACTTTCTTGATACAGAACAGGTTTGACGGTTACCCTGGCCAGCACATTCTCCTGATCTGTCACCAATTGAGAACGTGTGGTCAATGGTTGCCGAGCGATTGGCACGCCATCACTCACCAACCACTACTGTCGATGAACTGTGGCATAGTGTTGAAGCTGCATGGACTGAGATCCCCATACATGCCATACTATCTCTGTTTGACTCCATGCCTAGGTGGATAAATGCTGTTATTGCAGCCAGAGGTGGCTGCTCTGGGTACTGATTTCTCAAGATCTATACATCCTAATTTCCTGTAAATCTAATCACTTGTTCTTTCCACTATAATGTATGTGTCCAATAAATATCGTTCTGTTATTTGCATACCTTCTTGGTGTAGCAATTTTAATGGCCAGTTGTGTAATTTATTTCATACCATGAACATTTCCATACAAATTAGTACGGAATTGTTTTTAGCGTGAAATAAATAATATATCGTAAAAATAATGCAGTTGCTTTGTTTTCAGTGAAATGTATTATAGCTTTAGCAGTAGTTTTTGGAGATAGAGTCTTCTTTTGATTTCTCATCACATAGATTTTCTATATCACGTAATTTATGTGAACTCAAATATTCAATTCTTCGAAAAGCTTCTAGTTATTATTTTTTCTTTTGTCTCCGTTCTCTTGGAGTATTGCGAATTAAATTTAAAGCGGCAATTTATGATGAGGCAAAAATGTCTATTTTATATTTAATATTTTTCTCTCTTGAAAACCTAGAAGTTGATCTTCCATGTCGTCCATATATTCTTTCTGATCAAAATACTCAATGCACACTCTGGCATTCTTGATTTGTCACTTCTTCGACATATTTGCTTCAATTTTTCAAAAAGCATTTGATTTCAGAATTTTGTTAAGATTGGAGTTTTCGGAGTACCTGGAGTTCAAATCCTATTTCCAGTGTGCTGATTTTTATGATTAAAATGAAACAACCTTTTGGTGAAATTGTTCTTTTTTTCGCTCTTGATTAGATAAATAAAAGAAGAAAAGAAAGAATGAAAGGAAATAAATTAAAGGAAATAAAATGATAAAAAAAATAGTAATAATACATTTACCACATTTATGTTGAAATATAATTAGAATATACATTGCTGTATTCAAAAGGTATTAATGATTTAACTGTATTTTAGCTGCTTAACAATTTGACAAATTTAATGTTGGCGTCAGCAAGGTATTAGGTTTGTTTATCGCTCAATGGTTATTTTTAGCACAGAAGAGCACCGGTACCTACGGTTTAAAATGTGGATTCTGAACCACTACAAACATCCATGTTCAAAGTGAAATGAAACCATAAAGTGGATGATATGTGTTTTTTTCTTTCATTATGCTTTTTTTCTGTTTTGTTATTTTACAAGCAATATTTGAATTAATGGAATCATGTGTTAATGGCTTGAATCAATGGAAAATATCTTCTCAAGTCAATGTTTTAGTCTTTATATAAGAAATCGTTTCATTAATAAAATGAAGATCTACAATATTCTCAGACATTTGATGGTAAACTTCACCTTATTTACTGCCGCTTGAAGAATTCGATTTGAAGGCAGGTAACATATTCTGCTAGTTTAACTCGGAATTACGACATCGTCTTCACAAGGCTGACCGCAAATACGCCGATTATCGCACGTGATATGTCGTGCGCGATGATCTGAGCGTCACGCGTAAAACACGCCGACAAAATGACGTCATTTGTGTCGTAGTTACATCAGAAAATGGTTGGAGCATACGATTTCGAATTTTGAGCAGGTTTGAAATATCTGGTAATGCTGTGCGCTACAGCTTTAATTGGAGTTTTCGGTCAAGTGCTTTATTAAACTAAATTCTCATGCTAGAAATTGCCATGCTGGCAGACGAATGGTTAGCGCTCTTGCCTTCGGTTCAACAGTTCGTGGATTCGAATCCCACCTTGGGCATGGATGTTCGTAGTGGTTCAGAATCCACTTTAAACCGTAAGGTCCCGGTCTGATTATCCCTCGTGTGCAAAAGATGACCGTTGAGCGACAAACAAATCAATCATGCCAGAAATTTGAAATGGAAAAAAAATTACAAATTTTCAACTGAGGCGGAATTTATTATAAATCTTTATAGAAGTAGTTTTAATTTTTTAAAAACATAGTTATTTGTAATTTAAATTTTTTCTCTCTTCAGTTGTTCACTAATTTTATTTTATTTATATAGAACTCCAATGGCTTTAAGATTCTAAACACAGTTTTGATTTCGATAAGTACAAAATAAGTCAAATAATTAAAGAAATTTCACATATGTTTGCTGAAATGTCTCAAAAGACTTGTTAACAGGGAATATAAGATTTATATTGACTAGTAAATCAAGCCAAATTTTCATGTAATCAAATATTTGCTTTAAATACATATTGCTGTTGACATCAGATAACACGTTTTATCTGCATCACTGTCACATCGTACAGCGACATCAGAAAGGCTCTCATCTGACTGCTTAGACAACATCGTGTATCCGATCATCGAGCCCGTTTGCTCCCAGCCTAAGATATGAAGTACATGAAACGTTTTCTGACGTCATGGATATTTTAAACCAATGAGAATTCTAACAAAAGTGATTGTAATTAGTATCGTCGGTGATGAGAAAAAAATCATTCATGATTATTAACAATTAAAGGGATTTTCTTTAATACAAATCTTTAATCCACAGTAAATTTTTAACTCTAAATGAACAAAACTCAGATAGAAAGAAATAGGTTTAAAAAGGAGCAAAATTCGTGTATTATTTTTCTTATATCAATCTGTTATTTCTATGTAAAAACACAATAATTCTTCATTTGGTAAGCAAAAACTTCTGTTGTTATATCAAGAAAACTATAAAGTACAGAAATTAAAAATAAGATGAAGAAGAAACATAAAGGTCACTACACACTCCCATCCCATTGAAAACGATTATGAGACATAGTCCTTTAAATGAGGTGGAAACTTGATAGTCCTTCCACTGCGTGTGGTATGGTAGCGATTGACCGGTGATAAAATTTTCTCTCGAGATTTCTGCTGGGTGTGCGGAGTAGTCGTTGCAACAGGTTTTATGTCACGCATAATATTTTGTAGCTTTTACATGAACTCTGAGTGTGTGACATTAGAATCGTAGAGACGAATTCTCCGGGTAAACAGAGAGGAATTCCATAAAGAAACTCGGCTGAAGAATATCCAATACCTTCTTTCAGTGCAGAGCTTAATTCAAGAAGAACCAAAGGTAAGGCGTGTAACCATGATTTGCTTCAGAGATTCTCAATCAGTGGGGCGCGCCCCCTAGGGGGGCGCGAGCATATACAAGATAAAATGTTATTAAAAAAAATTTATTAAGTGACTGAAAGGAAAGAACATACACACATACAAAACAAATACATTTCGATTTATTTAATAATTAACTTATTAAATTAAAACAACTTACTAAATTAAAAACAAATTTAATATTTATTAGTGACTTCTTTGGGATTGTCTTTCAGAGTAAAGTTCTTCGAAGGAGGGTTTAATATTAGAAATAGACACTCTCAGTTCTTTTTCCATATTTAGCTGAGATCTATATTTTTTCTTCAAAGAAGCCACCGCAGAAAATCCAGTTTCACAAAGGTAAGATGTTGAAAATGGTAGTAGAATGCGAAATGCCCTTGTTTTTAGAGCAGAAAACTCCTCATCCACTCCTGCCCAAAATTCAAAGAGTGATTTATTACTCAATTGTCTTTTGGTTTCGCCTCTTGCTGCGAAGTCTATGAAGGTTCCTTCCTCTTCAATGGAGAGTCCTTCGAAAGTATTTTGAAATGAATCCCTCACCCACTTGTAACTTGATATCAGTTTGTCGTCAGCAAGAAAGGAATTTTTAACATTCTTTGCTAGCATTGCTAAATGATTTTCAATAGTTACGAAAACAACTTTTACATGTTGTTCTTCAGCCTTGTAAGTTTTAATACAATCATTCAGATTGGCAAACATTGTTAAGTTTTCTTGCTTTAAATTTCTGCTCCACAATTCCAATTTCCTATAAAAAGCATAAACTTTATCACTCGTATCCAATATATGTGTATTTGCTCCTTGCAGTTGAACATTCAAGTTATTTAATTTCTCGAATATGTCAACCATGTAGCTCAATTTCATCAAAAATAAACTATCGCGAATATTCTCTGCTTCCGGTCTGTTTTCCTCTTCTAGGAAAACGGTGATTTCTTCTCTTAATTCATAAACACGTAGCAAAAATTTCCCTCGTGATAATCATCTTGCCTCGCAATAAAATAGTAACGCTGAATGTACTGCACCCATGTCTTTACAAAGAGCAGAAAAGATTCTTGATTTCAGGTGTCTCATTTTTATATAATTTACAACAGTTACAACCGTAGTTAACACAATACTCAAACCAGGACTCATTTCTTTGGAAGACAAGGCTTCTCTGTGGATCATGTCCAGATGCACTGTGGTGATTTTTGTTTCATAAGTGCTTGAATACTTTGGAATCTTCCGGAAATAGAACGAGCATCATCGGTGCATATTCCAACGCAATTTTTCCATTCTATGTTTGCTTCGTTCATAAAATCATTTAAGATAGCAAATAGTGTGAGTTATTTGAGTTGCTTTGAGTTCTATTGGTTTGATGAAAAGTAATTCTTCTATTACTGACAAATCATCACAAAATCTAACATAGGGAATGAAATGAGCATCTTTATTATTATCTGTTGCCTCATCGAGTTGTATTGAAAACAATTTGTCACGCAACTTCGACAAAAGCTGATACTCTACATCTTCAGTAATTCGACGGGTAACAGTATCATTTGAAAGAGGTATAGATTGCAATTGTTTTGCAAAATTATCTCCAAACATAATTTCTACAATCTCAATTGCGGCTGGCAAAATAAGCTCTTCACCAATGATGTGAGGCTTTTTACATCTTGTTATTTTATATGAAACTTTGTAAGAGGCAATTAAAGCTTTTTCATTCACAGACAAAAAGTTTTTTTAAACAATGATTTTTGCTTTTCATATGATTTTAATTTTAATTCGAAGAATTCTCTGGATTTGTTTACGTTTTCCCTATGAAGTGTTTAAAAATGTCGTTTAAGTTTATTAGGTTTCATGCTGTCTGCCGCCAACATTTTTGAGCAAATGATATATAGGGGCCTTTCTTCTTCGTTTGCTTCAGTACTAGTGAACCTAAAATTTAAGCATTCTTGAGAATATTTTATTGGTTTTATTTTCGGAACCACGCTCGTCTGTGTACTTATTGATGCTTGTCTTGCTTGTCTATCGTCTAATGCTCGCTTACGCCCGCTTAAAAATTTATCTATGATTCTGCATAAGTCTGCTGCCGTGAATATTTAATACGGTGAATTGCAATTACACGAAAATATAGATAACATAAAACATTCAGAATAGATTCAATAGTGATAGAAGGATCGACTCGAGTGAGATTGTCTGGAATTGAAATTGGCGTCCTAGAATTATCTCCTTCTCCCTACAAGAAGACATTCGTTCCCATCTGCACACGCTCTTAACTAAACTTTTAAGCTGACCAGACAAATCGAAACTTCTCGCAAAACCGTGAGAATGCCCGACATGGCGGGACGCAAGAGCAATAAAAAGGCATAGGATTCTTGTTTTTTCAATGCTGATGATCGGTGTTGCAAAATGTCAATAAATTTCCGTATTCTTGGTAATTTGTAAAGTTTAAAATTAAAGTTGTAGTGTAGGTTTAGCACCAAAATACTCAAAATACATTATTATTGTATACATTTTATTGTATGTGGTGGGGAGGGGGCGCGATGAAAATTATGATTGAAAATTGGGTCGTGAATACTAAAAGGTTGAGAAACACTGACTTGCTTTCTTGTAAATGACATTTTAAGCTTGCTTTTATAATCCCTTGTCAATCAATCCATTCGATTGTGGATAATATGCTGTTGTTCTAGATTTTTGAAAACCGAAGTATTTGTTCAAAGATGAGAAAAATTGAATTTCAAATTGACACTCTTGGTCAGACGTAATACGCTGTGGGATTTCGAAATGAGAAATCCAGGTAGATGTGATGCCCTTAGCAACTGTTTTTGCTGATTGATCCGCCATAGGAAGGGTTTCTACCCATCTTCAAAAACGATCTCAGTCATCGTAACTAAATATCTGAAACTTTGACATGAAGGCAAGGCTCCGACAATGACAATGTAAAAATGTTGAAAATGTTCAGGTGGAACATTAAAGTTTGTAAAAGTTGACTTGGTATGTATTTGAACTTTAGATCGTTGGCATTCCATGCATTCTATACACCATAACTGACAATCTTTATTGATATTTGGCCATTTAATCTTTTAGTGATTTACTTCCTTCTACTTCTAATCCTTGTATGTGATAAATTATGAATAGAAGAAAACATCTGTCGGCGACAATTTTGAAGGAATGTATAGATGATTACTGTTGGTGGAGACTTCACAATAAATTGATTTGTCAGTGTCTGGAATGGAAATCTGAACCATTTTTAAGATAGGGTTGTTTTTAAAATTGTTAAACCATCATCATCTTGAGATTCTGCAATAGTTTCGTAATCAATTGTAGAAGGTGTAGATATGGAATTATTTCTGGAAACAGCACCTGCAACGTTCTCATCTTTGTTAACGAAACGAATATTCGTTGAAAATTGAGTAATAAAACTCAATTTTCTTGCTTGTCTGGAAGAGGTTTTGTCTAAATTTTGTTGAAAAGCAAAGGTAATAGATTTGTGGTCCGTATAGATGTTGAAAACTTTCCCTCTAATATGTACCTAAAATATTTTATTGCGGTGTAGGTGGACGAGAGTTCTCGATCATATGCGCTGTATCTTCTCTGTGTGTCAGTCAAGGAGCGGGAGAAGAAACTTAATGAACGCATCTCTCCCTGTTCAATTTGATGAATGATTGCACCGATAGCTATATCCGCAGCATCGCATGTGAGAGATATAATAGCATCAGTTGAGGGATGGGCCAGCATAGTAGCATGATAAAGTGCATATTAATGATTTTGAATGCATTGCAAGAATCTTCAGTCCATGTTAGAGTTATTTTACTATTTTTGCATCTTCTACTGAGTAGTGAGTTAAAGGTTGTTGAAGCTTGCAACAATTTGGGATGAAGCGGTGATAAAAATTTAGGGAAATATGAGTTTTACAAAAGCAATGTCTAATTTATCTGTTTACATTTATCAATTTTTCTTTTCTATTTATTCCAGTATTATTTCTTTTCTATTTCTCAATGTAAAGGCATATATTTTTCCAAATAGTCTTATCATGTTGTTTTTATTTCCATTTATTGTTTTTCACTTTGCATCTCAAGTCTCATTTCTCCTACTGCCGGCTTGTAACAGATCTGCCAATCACAGTTCGTCCTCCACATCCGGACTCTATCTCCCTCTCCTCTAACTATCATGACTCCTTCCACTCACCACATTTTACTACCTCATTCTTCTCTTATTTCAAGATGAAAAAGTTAAAGCAGCTTCGCTGTTAAATGCTGTGGATCTTTATACGATTCATGAAATTTGACTCATTCTGAGCACTGTTATCATCTAGGGCAGACATACCTTACTACTGCTCCATCAACAGCATTAGTTCACTCTCATTTTGAGAATTTAAGAGCATTCTTTCATGTCTTTTCTATTAAGGGCCGCAGTGGCCTGGTTGGTTAAGGTGTCATTTTTGGAATATATTGAGTCCGAATCCCAGCCGACCAGAAACCCGTCGTGTAAGCTAAAGGTTGCTGATGCATGATAAAACTTGGCAGGGTCGTATTATACTCTAAGTGAAATTATACCGCTGGGGCTGGAAGGTCATACATTGAGGGTCTTCTGCTCAGTCCTGTTTCAAAATCACTAAGACTTCACCCGGTTGCTTCTATCAAACTGGTAGAGCCCAACTCAGGGCTAGG
>JAJQOW010002728.1:0-13343 GCA_037975125.1 Latrodectus hesperus
CACAAGACAAAAGTGTTCAAGAAGGAGGGCCAATCTCTTTACATTGATATTCTAATGTGCAATAGCAGTAGAGATCAATATTTAGAGCAATTTTCTGAGTCTTTCCCTAAACAATAAATTTCCTTATGGAAATTTCTGTATTGTTCATTCGCTTGCATGACACTGATAAAAATTCAAGTTAAATTCAAATATTCTTATTTTCTACCTCTCTGAGTGGAATACTATCTAGATTGTTTATCGGGATTGGTATTATCACCTCTCTTAATTTATAAAACAATTTAAAAACCTCCTGTTTAAAGAAAGAAGTAATAGCCAATTTCAAGTGAGGCTATTTTCTTTATTCTATGTTATTTTTCATTTCTACTTCTTTGAGGTTTTTCGAGCATGTTTTGGACTTCCGTCAAGAACTCAAAAACTTACTCGAACAAACAAGCTGACAAAGATTGTGTATCAGCTTTCAGAGAAGTTAATGATCATGTTGAATGAAACCATTAAACTGTGATGAAAGCAATTGTAACCATTAGAATCAGGAGGGAACTGTAGAAAGATTGGACCTATGACACCCATCAGATTGCAATATTTATCTTGATGACAAACATATAATGTGCTTGGCTTTGATAGATAACTCAGCTACCATTGAATAAAGATTCAATCTGTTCCACATCCTTGACTATTCACTCGTACAATGCGACACCATTTGCATTTGAGGGAATGTTCTCAAGATATATCTACTACTTTGTTTTACTTTAACTTGAAAACAGGCTCTTGTGTTGCCAAAGGTGCGTTGAATGATATATAGGGGCCACGGAATTTAATACCATTTTCCTTAATGACAAATACCATTCCTGCTTGCAATATCGAGGTGGTCGAATTAGAGTTAGAAACATTGTAGGGAATCAATTTTTAATAAGCAAAAAGAGGTGAAGTGCGTGCTGCAGGAACACCTGTACACAATACAAGATTATATAGTGGCGATAGCTTCCAAGCAAGTCTTAAGTAATTTACATACTTGCATAAAATAAAATTGGTTTTTCCATGCCGCCAGTTTGGAATGCCAGGTCAGGAATTGCAGTGGTGTATGGCACGACCGGCTGAATAAATTTTACTATAATATCTCTCGCATTTGTTAGGTTGCATATTTGGTAGCTAGCAGAATATAATAATTGATTCCAGTACGTAACTAACAAAAACGTCAAACAGTTAAAAATTAGTTTTTTCAATAAGACTTTTCAAAAGAAAAAGAATATTTTATTCAAACTATTGCTTTTGTCAGAATTTTTTAAGAAAAAAAAATCATTGTTGTACTTCATTTACGATATTTATATAGTATTTTTAATGATTAAACTTTTCAAGAAATAACAGTCTTTGCTAAGCTAGTAATCTGTAAAAAATAAAATAAGTTTTAATAATTCCAAATAAGTAGTAAATTAAGCTTCCTCTTGGCCTCATAGTATTTAATTTTAAAGTAACTTTTCTATTTTAATGAGAAAATTTCAATATTAAATAGATAGATATTCTTTGAAAAGGAGGAATATTTTTGGGAAAAAAATAACTAAATGGAAGCAAAATAATTTAACAATCTTTACATTATACAAAGAAATTCAAATTTGAATGTATCTTTATAAATTTAAAATCAAAATGGTATTTAAAATTAAATATGAAGTAAGATTAAAAAGTTACAAAAATGTTAATAAAGATTTCACTTCTAGAATTTAATTCTTTAATGATCTTAATTCTTTTGAGAATATTGCTCATTTTTATGCACTTAACAAATAATTTTGAATACCTAGTTTTCGCTGTCATTTGTTCTAATTTATTCAATTCACAAGAAGCTGTAGAGAGCATATAAGAAAATATGTATTTTAAATTGTTTCATTATTTTAATATTAATTTCTTATAATATCATCAATGCAAAACTTAAATATAAATTTATAATAATAATTAAATTTATAATAAAAATAATTAAATATAAATTTAGAGGCTGATGCGAATGAAAAACAAAATAGGAAGAATAAGAATAATTGAAAGTGGATATAAGCTTTGAAAAAATAGCCTTATTTCTTATCTTAAAATTATTAAAGCCATAGAAAAGTGCTTAATACACATGAAATGCTTGTTTTTTTCAAACAGTATTGTGGATTATCAATAAATGATGTAATTAAATCTTCGCTTAGAATTAAATCTTAATATTATCGGTCATAAATACAATTATCATCATGAATATAAAAAATAATGTTCGCCTATACATGAACTAAGGAAGAATAAAAATTTGGAAGGATAAATGTATTATGCTGAATAAGTAATGTGTATTTAAAAAATACCATGTGAAGTTAATCGACCTCTTACAAGTGTAACAGTTATAACAAAAGAAACACCTGTTTCTGTAAACAATGCAAATATTGACTTAAGTTTCAAAATTGTGGATCTCCAAAAAGAAATACCGGCTTTAAGACAGCCCAAAAAAGTACAATATTCATGAAAATTGCTTTTGATGAAAACATCTTAATAGACACCTACTTTTAAGATGCGTTTTTATCCTTTTCGATCAAAAGCAATTTTCATATAGGTTGTAGCTTGTCAAAAAGCAATTGTGATCTTCCAGCAACAACTGAGGTTACCTAGAATATTTTTCTTATATGTTCTGATGCAAATGATACCGAGAATGTAAAAAAGAATATATTACAAAAGCAACTTTTGAGAAAGAAATATATCAAAAAACTGTATAAACTGGATCAGAGAACTACATAAGGCATACCACTAATGCGGCACAAAGCCAAACAGGTTCTAAAGGGAACAAAATTCAAGCAATTAAATTTTTCACATAAGTATTAAAAAATGATTCTCTAGCGAGATAACTATAATTGTTAATTTCTCGAGAAAGGACTTTTTGTTGTATTATAATGTTAGCAAAAAATTATAACTAATACAAGTATAAATGAATTAGAGAGCTATAAACATTAAAATGTATTCAAACGTATACAAAAATTAAAAATCGAAAAATTATAAATATGTGTTTAAATTTATCACAAATAGAATGAACTTTAAGCTTATCGAATATATAGTTATTTTACAAATTAAAAAATATACATATACTTACATTCTATTGATACATTTATAGCAAACGCTTCCTTCTAAATTAGTCAAAGTATATTTAAAAGAGTGTTGTTCAGTAAAATAATTGATTTAATGCTGTTGCTCTGAGTTGATTAATTAACTTCTGTCATAAGCATTATTTTCGATTATTTTTCATTCCGTCACAATAGCTTGGAAAGTATACATCCTGAAAAATTATATCCCTTCTTCGTTTTGATTATACATTCTATTAAAAAATGTGTATACATTTTTCATATCTAACTTTCTTGCAACCTATAATTTTAGCAATATATGATTTAAATAATTAAAATATTTTTCAAAGATAGTCAAAAACATGAATTTATTCCAGTCGTCACTAAATACACTGCTGGACAAATGCTAAGGACGGATAACACTATCATCCATAGCAACCACAAAATAAAAGGAAGCAAAATGTGGAAAAATAGAATAAGTGCGGGATATAGTAAGAAGAAGTATGCGTATACAAATTTTTTTCCAGTTCTGTTCATCACGTGATAGCGTTCATAAGAGCTTTAAAGGTTTTGACGTGTGTGGACCGTTGTTGGTTCAAGTCAAAGTTTTACAGGAAAGATTTAATAGACGAACTTGAAATTTTTGGCATATCTTCCCGACATCACTTAGATGATTTTATGCGTGGCCGAATTATTGGAAAGATCGAAAAAGGGCGAAAAATAACAAATGTTGCCAGGGTGTGCGACATCGCTCACAGCGTTGTTTCACGGCTGTGGAAGTCATTTAAAACTACTGGAATGTGTAGTAGGCTGCACGGGGGAGGTCGTGTTAGAAGTACGACGCCTGCAGAAGACAGATATATCGCCCTATCAGCAAAAAGTAACAGACGCACCACAGCTCAGCAGGTTGCAAATCAGTTTCTTGCTGCCTCAGGAAAGCAGATCTCCCGAAAAACTGTTGCCAGACGTTTGAGGGGAGGAGGACTATATGCCCGCAGACCTGTTGTGTGTGTCCCATTGACCAGACAGCACCGTACTGCCCATTTGCAATGGTGTCGTGAGCATCGCAATTGGACTGAACAGGACTGGGCATGCGTACTATTCTCAGATGAGAGTAGGTTCAGTCTGTCATCGGATTGTAGACGCCAACTGATCTGGCGCGAGAGTGATACTGCTTATCGTCCAGATAATATCCAGGAAAGGGACCGATATCCGATATGCAGTGTCATGGTGTGGGCTGGCATCATGATCAATGGCCGCACGCCTCTACATGTGATTGCGAATGGGACTATAACGGGCCAACGATACTGTAATGAAGTTCTACTTCCTCATGTTCGTCTTTTCCGTGGTGCTATCGGTGATAAATTTGTTTTTATGGACGACAACGCAACATGTCATCAAAGACTCGTTGTTCAAGAATGTCTAAACAGCGAGGGTATTCAACGTCTCGTATGGCCATCACGTTCTCCAGATCTAAAACCCATTGAAAATGTGTGGGATGCTTTGGGGAGGCAAATTGCAGGTTGAAACTATCCTCCGACAAACAAGAACTCCCTCATCTGTGCACCACTCCCAGAGGAATGGGATAAATTGCCTCAACAGCTGCTGGATAATGTTGTGCAAAATATGATACGACGTGTGGAATGTTGCATCACACTCCACGGTGGATATATTCCGTACTGATACCTTTCTTCAAGTTGCCTGCTGACTTTTAGGAGCATTGTTCCAAATTTCCGTATGCAGCATCAAATGAACAATTTTTTTTCTTTCAGATGTTTCACAGCTTTTGTACTTTCCAGAACAATAAATATTCTTTATTCAAATGTCAGAACAGTGTGGCAACTATATTTTATCCTACTAGGTCTCATGTCTCGCTTAATGTTATGCTACATTGCAATTTGTGATCCGTCCTTAGCAATTGTCCAGCAGTGTATAATGATCATTAAAAATAATTATAGGGCAAATAATGGTAGTTATATCAAATGTTGTCAGTTGCTTAGTATAGATTAATTCACTTATTCAAAGATATTATTAACTTAAATATTATTTGAGAAAACTTAATTTTTAAAATTTTTGAAAATAAAAGAGATTACAATTATCTAACATTAGAACGCATATTGAATTCACTTTCAAATTGCGTGGCAGCATGGATTATTTAAATGGTGAATTAACAACATTTTGAAATTCGCCAACTATATGTTTTGCGGGTATTTTTTTTACCGAAAATGAATTGAATAGATATAAATGGACGTAACTTTAAATTTCTGATTTTTTTTATTATTTTCAAAACGCAATTTTAAATTAGTTTTATCACCCGAGTGATTTTCAATATTTAACTTACATCTTCTAAATGTATCATTGATGATTCTCATGGAAATCAATGAGTTCCAGAAAAATACAAAAAAAAAATGTGTTTATTATTAATGAGACATTAATTTAGTAATTATGAGAAAATTTATTACATTTAGACGTTCCGAAATGATGTGACACTTAAAAATAAATCTCAGGAGTTTGGAGTCATAGAAAAATTTTTGTCTTAATACTTTTATTAATAGCTTAACATATCTGCTTTTTTTCAATGTTTAAATTTGCATGAAATTGCGAAGAAATGACCTTCCATAATCTTTAAATGTCAAATAAAAACTAAAAACTAATTTTGTTAGCTTTACGTTTTATCGTTGAATTGAAATGTATATCTAATAAACCTAAAATAAATGGAAACTAATGCAGGATGTATTTAATGAAAACATTGATTAAATATTTATATAATATGAGAACATACCTTTGATTGTTTCTGCCATATTTAACACTGCTTACATATTTTTATCACATTAATATTGTCCCTTCCTTTATTGAAATTAATTCTGCAATCTTTTCTTCATATATATTTTTATTTAGTTTGATAAACTCATTTATACCTCTCAACACTTTGCAATTTACACCAAATCAAATTTTATTGTAAAATTATGTAATCCTAGTGTTTTAGAATGCAACTGTAAGAATTATAAATTCATGAAAGAATAAAAAGATTTTTAAATGACGTATATTCATATTAAAAGTATTCCTGTAGTAGATCCTGTAGAAAATGACGTATTCCTGTATTAGATCATTTAAAAAAAGTCAATATCTTTTAAATAAACATAAATTAAAAAAGTATATTCAGTGAAAAGCACTAATTTATAAATTTTGCGAAAATAATATAGTTAGGATAATAATCATAACCCTTAAATATTTTATAACTAAAATAACACATGATTGAGTTATTTTTTATTGTGTTTTAATTTGCATTTAAATTTTTAAAAATACATTTAAAAGTATTCAAACTCAAACGGTTAAAAGAATGTGAGTATGACACATTTTGTGCTCTTCAGTACTTTCCAGGCAGTATGGAAAGGACTTATGGTGCCTTTTTAAAACTATTCCTTGGATTTGAATTATTATTATTATCCCCATGTAATAATCTAAGCAATAATCAAGCATAAGCTGCAAAAAATGCTTACATCTAAATTTCAGATATTGATTTCTATAAGTAAAGATAACTTTTCAAAGAAGATGTTAAAGTTTTCTTTCTGAATAATTAAGCAAGTTGCTAATGAAAATATTTCAACTCTGTAATGAGCTGCAATAAATAGCTGTACATACCTTTCAAGTTCTTTGGACTTGAATAAAACTCAAGGTGTCGCTTTTCTAAAACCAAAATTAAATTAAAGAAAGAATTTTATTTTTAACCAGTAATTATTATTCAGCGCTTTCTGACTGTTAGAATATATATTTTAGGCACATTTAGCATCTGATGTGACATTATTTTTTTAACTATTATTAAAATAATTCACCCTATGGAAATTAAGAAAAAAAATACGACTAGCAGACCCAGTTTCTTTGTAGAAGTTTAAAAAAATCCTATTAATCGAATTTTAATATTTTGTTATTAAAACTTCCCAATTATATAATGAGCACATTTCAAGTTAATTTTTTATATATCTTGATAAAGGCGTGTTAATTAAGAGTAATTTCATTTCAAGTCCTCTGAAAATGGATTAACTCGAATATTTTTTTGGTTTCTCAGTTGTAACATAGAATGAAAATAGATGATTGAGTAATGAATCATAGTTAAATGGGTAAGGTTTCTTATACCTCTTAATTACTGTTTGATAAATCGTTGCCTTTATTTATACAGTTCTGGATAACAATCTAATATAGTAAATTGTTACAACAACTTTAGAAAGATTAACTAGAATTTTTTTCTTTATTGCTTTTAGATGACACTTAAGGATATTGTTAAAAAAACATAAATTGAATGTAGATGCTACGTTATATGAAAGAAAAATTCTTCTGAGATCAGATGTTTTATTTTGCAATGTTTAATAACTGTATATTTTTGACGATGATAAATGAATCTCTTTGTTCGAACAGCTGACTTTTCTGAAGAATGATGCAATAATGAGATAATTTTTAGAACCATATAATGAAACGTTTTTTGTGATCCATCTAGTCCCAATATATCCAGCAAACAATCCCAGAAGATTAGGCGTAATTTTTAGTTTTTGGAAAGATGAAAATCAAATTTATAATATAACAACCAGAGGTCATTCGCGTTTCAATGTTTTGCCACGCTTTAAATACGGAATTTTCAAATGACACATTTATAAAATTTAAGGTCAAAAACCAAAAATGGAATACTACCTGATTGTCTCCAACTACCAAACTCCTGACTTTATACGACTACATTATTCATAAGAAACCGAGGTATATTTCATTTCGGCTTGAAATCATTTTGATTTGACTTTAAAATAACAGATTAATTAGGCGTCATTAAATGGTAAACGTGCTAAGAATATAGATTTTAACTTTTTGAATATGAAAAATAAAAATTGTTGCGTAAAGCTTAAAAGTTTATAGAGGAAGATATAGAAACCTTCCAAATTTTTTATTTGAATCTAACAGAAATGATAAACAAAATAGGCGACTCTTATTTCACTAGACTCAAAAAGTCATGAATACTATATCTACAACTATTTTTATACATTTTCCAGCAGATTATGGACACAGTTTTGCTGTATTTTTATGATAAAAGAAATTTACTTTTTTTATTTTCACATAAACATTATTATTAATAACTTTTTCTTAGAAATGTTTTCTTTTTGAATACAGTAAATTCTTTAATAGTATTTTAAAATTTAATGAAAATTTTTCAAAAACATCACTAAAGTAATTTTCATATACCCTTCAATATACTAAGAAAATATAATTTTAAAAAACTTTTTTTAGAATTAAATATTTATACAAAATCTAATTTTTTAATCCATTTTAAACTAAATATTTTTCAAGATATATAAACATCTTGAAAAATATTTAGTTTAAAATAGATTAAAAAATTAATCAATTATTCATCAAAATATCTGCTTATATATATAAATTTTAATAATTCTCATTCTACATTATTTTTAATAATTCTTATTTATTACTTACGGTTATAAAAAGTAATCGCGCATTTATGAAAGTCATTTAGTTATGATATGACCGATATTCAAACAGATAAAAATATCTGTTTGAATATCAGTCATATCATATTTAAAGGGATTTCCGCATAAATATGCTTTTTTAAGTAAATATATGCTTCAATTGTTTTGATGTTATTCTTAGTTAGAATGGATATTATTTTTATTATTTTTAAGTTAAAGATCAATGTGATCACCTTTGAAAAAACTCCCCTTTAATTACAATCTGTCAGTGAATATCATATTAATTTATAAATGTTTCATAATTAAATTTTATTAATGCTGCTTAAATAGTCAATTCATATAAATAGACTCACAAATAAAAAATAATTGTACGATAATGATAAAAAAATTAAAATTATATATAAAATTTTCTTCAATACTCTAAATAACCTATTTCATAATTAATTCATTAGTATTAAAATGCTTATGTTACGTTTATATTTAAACTTTCATGCTTATTTGTGTTAAAGAAATTCTGTGAATGGTATATTTTTTCACAATTATATAATCCTGTTATTAGCTGTAAATTAAATCATAAATTTATTTAATCCTTCATTAGCATTCATACGATTTGCAACGTAAAACTTTCATGAATTTTATTCAGTTTTAATTGTAATAAATTACGAACACTAATTAATTAAAATAGCGCTAAAAAGCTCGATGATTAACGCTGTTGAAATTTAACGAAAGACTCATTCAGAAAAAGAAAAGAAATTAGAAAGGTACTTAATCAAAGTAATTAATTTTGTTTTTCACACTTGTGCGTTGAATAGAAGAAAATGATGATTCATTTATCATAAATAACACCAGAAGCCACAAATTTTAAGCAACATTCAAGAATATTATTTGTTTAATTAAACCAAAGCTTAGCAAATTTTAAATACAAAAAGACATTTTATTTCTTATCCAATTAGTATAAAAGACTTCTTCAAATTGTTTTGGTTTCATTTGTTTCAGTATTTTTCATATTTTTATACCATTTGAAATATTTGAGAGGAAAGTTTTCCTATTTCTTCTATTCCGTTAATAATCTATCTTTAAGTTACATTAAGAAACAAAGCAGGCTCTCAAGAAGTTTCCTTTAACTTAACAAATAATAAGGATATGTCTTTGAAATTAGGTGCAAACTGTATTAAATATTATTAATATTAATTAGAAGCAATTATGCTTACAAATTTGAAAATATTATCAATTACGCATTTTATATATTAAATAAGATAATCATCATGAATTATTTCCTCATGTAATACATACAATGAGTAATTTTCAGTGAAGATTTTTTATGTAATTTATTTTGGTAAATAATGGTCGAAATGCAATTGGTGTTTCTGTACGAGTGATTTTAAAACTAGATAAAGATAATTCGTTTTTGATTTTTCAACTGTTGCAAACTTCAACAATCATAATATTTGACCAACTGGTTATGAAATTTCAATAAACCAAAACAGAAATGTTTATATTAATAGGTTTCATGAGAGAAAATTAGAAAAACAACAAAACAACCAACCATCAACTGAATCTTGAAGAAACCAAAACCAATCCTCCATTATTTCACAGTAAATGGAATAAAACATGGAATCTTTCATTCCGAACTGTAAAATATTGACGCTCGTTAACTTTGAGCCAGTTTAACAAACATTAACGAAAAAATATGTGTAGAAAGGAAGATATAATGCTTGAAATACATTGTCAACTTGAAGTACATTAGAAACGTCAATTATAAAAAATAAAGATTAAATAAAAATTTATTTAAATGCTATACATTTACGCACCTTTCATTTCAGGTAGTTCCATAGCATGAATTTCTCACCATAGCTTTTATTAAATAAAAATTTAAAGTACTTATCTGGTTGCAACAACACGTCAGTTAAATCGACTTGCATCTTGAGTTCAACTATCTGAATACCACTGGCCTTTCGTAGTGTAATACGACATAACCAAACCCTGAGAAAATAGGTGTGTGTATTTTTATTGCACTTTAAATTTAAGAGTTTCCTCTTTTCCTTTCAAACTAAGTGGGAATAATATAAAGGAAAAGATGTAATAAAAATTGGCACAATGAAACAAGTGCAATAAAAGAATAAATTTTTCCTTTCGGAACGGATGAGTGATCTGGAGGAAATTGCAGGCAAAGTATATTGTTTTATGATATGTATTATTTGTAAATCTGACCAGTCGGGAATGAGGGGGAGAGATTTCTGACCTATCCCATAGAAGTATAGGAGGAACTACAGAACTTTGGAAAACCAATGATGTAAAGAGGAGGAGCTAAGCTGAAAATTATGAAGAGTAAATACTGCATCAAAACACAGAGAAGACACACAGATGCCCCAGAGAGGCCCGACATAGAAAAGGAGTCCACAATTGAGGACTGGGTCCTCATTGAGCATAATTAGAAGCCAAAACGATCTAAGCACCACATTCCAGAAGGAACCCTGCCTCGAATTTCCAGAATGGAGCTGCAGATGTCCGCCAAATAAATATGTCCTGGACGAGAGCCTGAGGAGATATACCAAAGACAGAGAGAAAAGAGGGAAAGCTCATGAGCGATGAGCAAGCCAAGTGAGATCCTGAGCCGGTGATGCCATTGACGTTAGGAAACAACACAGTTACTTCTAACAGGGGTGAGTCTGATCTCTCGTTCCTCATTAGGCTGGTCAAATTCAGTGATGATATTAATGTGTAATTGTCATAAAACAAATAGTAATTTTAGAATCTCTATTGTTTAATCAAGAATGTTTTGATTGTAAATGTAAATTTCTCTTGTAATTAAGTTACTAAAATAAATTATTAAGTTTTATTGTATTTTTTTTTTTGAATTTATCTCTGTCATTCAATTATTTGAAAAAGGAATCTGGGTTTCCTCGGGATTCTTCGAAAATTACCGAGTTCACCACAACATAATTTGGTGCCGTGATCAGGATCTCACTTGGCTTGCTCATCGCTCATGAGCTTTCCCTCTTTTCTCTCTGTCTTTGGTATATCTCCTCAGGCTCTCGTCCAGACATATTTATTTGGCGGACATCTGCAGCTCCATTCTGGAAATTCGAGGCAGGGTTCCTTCTGAAATGTGGTGCTTAGATCGTTTTGGCTTCTAATTATGCTCAATGAGGACCCAGTCCTCAATTGTGGACTCCTTTTCTATCTCGGGTCTCTCTGGGGCATCTGTGTGTCTTCTCTGTGTTTTGATGCAGTATTTACTCTTCATAATTTTCGGCTTAGCTCCTCCTCTTTACACCATTGGTTTTCCAAAGTTCTGTAGTTCCTCCTATACTTCTATGTGATAGGTCAGAAATCTCTCCCCCTCATTCCCGACTGGTCAGATTTACAAATAATACATATCATAAAACATTATACTTTGCCTGCAATTTCCTCCAGATCACTTATCCCTTCCGAAAGGTAAAATTTATTCTTTTATTGCACTTGTTTCATTGTGCCAATTTTTATTACATCCTTTCCTTTATATTATTCCCGCTTAGTTTGAAAGGAAAAGAGGAAACTCTTAAATTTAAAGTGCAATAAAAATACACACACCTATTTTCTCAGAGTTTGGTTATGTCGTATTACACTACGACATGGCCTACATGTTATTTCTTGGGTACCTTTGACTTTGTTTGACAACTTTCACAAAAGCGTAAGCAAATTAAAACTCATTAGTAAATTTTTTGTACGTTTTAAAGTTCTTTTAACATTCTGTTTCTGCTACAAAGGCTAATTGTTAATTGAGCATCATTAATTGTAGTAACCATTTCTATAATGATTTTTATAAAATCACACTTGTATTTGACATCAACAAAGATCTCCAATAACAGTCTACTGATAGGCAAATGTGATAAAAATACAACAATTTACCGCGTTTACCGGGTTTATTGGATAGATGAAGTGGATAGAAGAATAGATAGATGATTAATCATCGGTAATAAATATAATCACTTACCGATGATTATACATAATGTAAAAAATTTGTAAGTTTTTTCACTTACCGTAACATGGTCCTTACAATAGTTGAGATGCCATTTAAAATATGTTAGAAAATATCTTTCCCAAATGATACATATCAAATATATTAGAATCGAAGAAGTAATTCAGGTTTAATAGAAATATTTTAATAAAGCTTCTTATGAAATCAAAAGTAGAATAAAAAATTATTTAAATCTGAAAATTAATGTTCTATTGCTAAATGACTGTTTACCTGCAAACAGATTTGTGATTTAGAATGAGAATGATGAAGTAATCCATTTTAACCATACAAATGTTTTACTTAGGCAAATATAAAGTAAGAAAATTAAGAAAAGGGGCTACAAAGTTTACAATTACAAGCAATAAAGATAAAGAATATTAAAAATCTAGAGAACTTTCTTCTGGTAATATTGGCTACACAGTGAAATAATAAGTAACGAATGTAGACAGAGCAAAAAGTAATCAACGGAATTTATTTATTACTGACTTGGATAGAGTGAGTGGGAGGTTGAATACGTGCGCACACACACACACACACACACACATATATATAAATAAATATTTATATATATATATATATATATATATATATATATATATATATATATATATATATATATATATATATATATACATATATATATACATATATATATATATATATATATATATATATATATATATATATATATATATATATATATATATATATATATATATATATATATATATATATATAGATATAGATATATATAGATATAGATATAGATAGATAGATAGATAGATAGATATAGATAGATAGATATAGTTAAATATA
>JAJQOW010002729.1:0-13306 GCA_037975125.1 Latrodectus hesperus
CTTTCACGATCATTAACTAACTCAGCTTGATTTGTTGCACTTGTTATTAGAGATGGCCGTTATTGAATGGAACTGTTATTTAAGAACCGTTATCAATAAATAACTGTTGAATAAATAACGCGTTCTTCAAAAATTATGTTATTAAGATAACGTTTTTTTTTCCCTTAACTGCTGAAATCGTTCCTGTAATGGTAACTTCTCAAAGTCGTTACGGTATTGTAGAACGTTTCCACATTATGTTATTTTGTAGCGTTAAAGCTGTTCTCGTTGTTTTGTAACGTTAAAGCTGCTCTCGTTGTTTTGTAACGTTAAAGCTGTTCTCGTTGTTTTGTAACGTTAAAGCTGTTCTCGTTGTTTTGTAACGTTAAAGCTGTTCTCGTTGTTTTGTAACGTTAAAGCTGTTCTCGTTGTTTTGTAACGTTAAAGCTGTTCTCGTTGTTTTGTAACGTTAAAGTCGTTATCGTTGTTTTGTAACTTCCGGAATATTAAAAATGTTCTCGGTGTTTTGTAACTTTAAGGCTGTTATCGCTATTTTAGAACTTCCGTAACTTTAAGGCCAAAATCGTTGTTTCGCAACGAAATTTTAAGTTGTTATTACGTTGTTTTGGTTTCTAACATTGACATTGAGTTTTCTCGGGAACACATTCCAAGCTTTTGCTTGGCCCGTTGCGTTGCTTAGCAACTAAGAATGTATACTTTTCGGTTCCTCACTTTGATGAAGGAAAGTTAACTGTAAAGCGGATGCATGAATAAATATATTTCATTTTAAAAGAGATTAAAACATTTGTAAAAATGAGAATTTTTAAAAATACATTTTATGTTAATATTTTACGGGCATTTTATTTATTTTCAGCCTTTATTTATAATTTTTGTGAATTTTAGCAAATTTTTTATTAAACTGAAACAATTTTTTAGAAACTTGAAACTATGCTCGCATATCAAAGCAAACGTGAAATATTTTAAATTCAATATCTAATTTCGGGAATTAATTTTTATAAATTTAAAAGATTAAACGAAGAAACTAACGTACCATTCGATAAAATTTGGATCAAACTAATACAATATACATATATATAATTAAATTTGAAATTTACTTTAAGAATTAATATATTGTAAAAATAATTTTTTGACACTTATAATTTTTTTATTTATTGAGAAAGCATCAACATAATTTTTTAAAATTAATTTATATAAATAAAATTTTAATTATTTTAAATGATAATATACTTGATTACATTAAAATAATATTCTTAATGTAATAATTTTACAGTCCTAAAAATGTATTTGATGTACTGGAATAAAAGAATTGCATCATATTTCTTGTAGAAAGCCATTTATAAAATTTGTTTTGAAATAAAAAGTATTATTGTTGTTAAGTAATTAAGAATCATGATAATAAATGTTGCAATGTATATAATTATATTAAATTAATTCATGTATATTTGTAAATGTAGTTGTATTTATTTAATATTTGAAAATAAAATCACAATAAAATTAATATCCTACGTATTACAGCTGCAAATTCTAAATTTTCATCATTTATTTTTCAGGTTAAATTGTAATTATGAGGAAAAAAATTGTTCATTAAAAGATCTTTTCTGTAGTTTTATTCCTATCTAATTTCAATATAAATCTTTAAATATAATTAGCTCTACTCATGCCATAGAGTTATATCTTAAGGCCATTGTGAACTGGACAGTTTACATTAAACATTTGAGCAATATACATTTTACTAGCACATTTCAAATTATCTTTCCAGTACATTTTTAACAGTATTTATACATTTTTTCAGTACATTTTTAACAGTAGATATATAATTATAGTTATATTATTTCTTTATGTGGATACTATTTTCTGTATTTTTAATGTGTGTTATTTCTCTATATATAACCTATGATATTATATCATTATTTTAAACATACATGTCTTTCAAGATAAGTGTCTGAGAGTTTTCCAAGTTTACTCCCTTGCCTAGACATTTGCAGTCTATTTATTTAAAACATTACTTTAAACATTTACATATTAAAGTAACTTTTCTTCAATTAAATTTCAAACGAATAAGAATTACATTAATTTGAAAGACTATAATAAGTAAATAACTATGGAATTTTATATAACATATATTCCTCAGCAATCATAAAAAGAAATGACAAGTAATAACTGTTTTTATAGTATGTAAAGTAAAAATGTTAATTCTGTTTATTAATTTAATTTATTTGAGTTCTTATGATATCAAAAGATACTTGCAGATCAAACAATACAAATTAAAAAGTTTATTAGTTGATAAAATTCTTCATTTACAACAAAAACTTTTGTATATGCAAATAATTTTAAAAACTGTAAATTTATGTATTGTGTCAATAGTAAAAAACTGCATCTGAATTATTTACTGTAGTAATGTGTTTATCTATTTTACAGAAGCAATTTTCATACATTTTTATTTAAAAATACTGTTTAATTGTTAGTACTTTAAATTCACACACACACATTTTATTAATACAACATAGCTCTCTTATTTTTACTTCTCCATGAGGAGTAATTTCACATAGTAAAAATATTTAAGATAAATACACAATTGAAGCATATAGAACAGTGAAATCATGTATATGAAGTAAAATTCTATAACTTATCATAAAGGCAAATTCCTATATTCGAATATTTTCTCGTAGGTACTAAATATTCTGGTTTACATATACAATTCTTTATTTTTTAAAGAAAATATTATTTTCTATTTATGTTCATAAATATGTAATTTTATAGTGTATGACATCTGTATTGATCCGATTTTCCTTTTATTACATAGATTTATATGATAATTAAATTTAATTAAAATGCTTAATATTGAAAAAGAAATTTATATGAAATAGTAAAATATAATTAATTATTAAATATAAGTTAGTTTAATGTATATCGCTGGTTAAATTATCATTAAAATGATTTCACTATTTGAAAACTGTGGGTTCGATACTGATGTTACCATAAACAATGATGGATGGTGCTCTTTGGATATTGATTAATCGCATGGTATATTTATAAGTTGATAAGATAGTAAAATTAAGAAATTTCCATCAAAATTCAACTTTTTAATTATATTGTGTCTCTAATTAGAGAAATACTTTTTTCAAGAAGATATATTTTAAGATTTATTCGAGCATAATACTCAATAGTAATCTTTAGTGTAAAAGAAATATCAGTTAAAATTTATAAGAATTTATAATAGAAATTACATTGAGGAATAAATTAAATTCATGTTGTGAGAAACTGAATTATGCTTGGTTTAAAAAATTAAAATTTAGACATATTTTATACATTAAAGTAATAATATATATTAAGAAGGAGTTAAGATCATTGGGAAACAAATTATGTAAATACACATTGCTTAAGAATTTTTAACTGAAAAAAAATCAATTGAAAGTAAAAAAAATTATAAATCTTTTTTAATCCATTGCAATTATTTAAAAAAATAAGTAAATGAAAATCAGTCTAGACTTAAATGTTGAATTTCCGTATAATAAAGTAGGAAATTATTAAAAAATTGATTAAAGAATATAACAAAAATCATTAAAATTTCTTCAGTAAGTGATTTTCGGTGCTCAGTAACTAAAATTCACCTTACACCTCGTTTCCTCCAAAAACCAGTTTTGTCACCCCACGAAAGCTTCTTTTCGCTCCATAGAATTTCCAAGAAGGCCAAAGGGAACGGATTTCTTGGAATAACTTTCCAAAAAGCCGTTATTTGATAACGCTTTCTAGAACATGTTATTTCCTTGGAACGTAACGTTGATAACTAGTTATTCAAAAATAACTGCTTTTGCCATCTCTACTTGTTATTTCATTTGGTTTCACCGGAAGTCATTCAGAAATAAATATAATTTTGCTTGTGCCAGCTTTAATATCTTGAATTCTTTCAAAGATTGAACATTTTTTTATGAATTCATCAAACATCACATTTCACTTTTGATATTAAATTTCTAATATTCATATGGTAATAATAATAATTATACTACATTTATACTGTGCTTTTAAATTAATTTAAAATTTGACTCTTTTCTCTTTATTTATATTTGTTGTCTAATCATGATCACAGACTTTTAACAAAAATCGCTTGAATCGTGATCATGATTAGACAATGATAATATTTGTGGTCAACGTGTTGAACAAAAAATTTCAGATATCTTTTTTGCTCATCACTTTGAAGACACTCATATTTACATCTTTCTCCAGAAGGCATTACAAGTAAGTATTTAAATGGATTGTGAGGTACATAAACTTTGCTATCAAAGAAAATCACAATCATTTAATAGAACAAATAAAGTGCATGGAGCTCTATTTAATTACAATAATAGAAGTTGTAACAACCAATAACCAGGAAAGACGTGAGTGACGTCACCACATCAAAGTTTGCTCCTGCTCCGGGTCATGTGACTGTTCGCGTTAATGTGTAACTTAAAACCATTTTTCAGAATGCATCCGGTTCTCGCCGAGTAATGTTTTTGATTTCGATATGGAATAAAATTCTCATTTTTTCAAGATATTCCAGAGTCATTATTGATAATTTCGGTCTTCAATTTAAATGTCGTGTCGATATTTCGGCCCATAATTTTCCTATGTTACATTGAAAAGAATTCCATTTTTTACCAGATCGAGAAATCGAATTAGGAATTATTTAAATTAAAAATTAAAACATAAGTGGTGCCCAAAGTAGGGCCTGAAGATTGAAATTAAAGTTTTACTGAAGAATGGATTTGTTGAAACAGAAACGAAAAGGGCTACGAGCATTCTTTACTGCCTGCGGGAATAAAATTCAAGAAGAATTGCTGAAATCATAACTAGATAAGAATTTTATTTTGGTTTTATCCGCACAGTTTAAAGACAAATTTCAAAGATTAGAAGATTCTCAACAAGAAGTAGGGAACGGAATTTTAACTTCAAAAGATTCGGAGCGGTTATATGATGAAGATTTCATTACAGCAGAAGAATATCGTGATAGATATATTGAACTTTTTGAAAAATGCCGTAAAGTAACTATGAAAACAGAAGTCTCTCAAGATACCTCAAATAAAAAACAACTCAAGCTCCCGAAGTTAGAACTAAAGCGATTTTCCGGTGAGGCTGGAGAATGGCTTGGTTTTTGGAGTCAGTTCTCCAAAATTGATGATGATGAGAAAATTCCACCAAAAGACAAGTTCCAGTACTTGCTACAGGGAATAGTACCAGAATCGAAAGCAGCAACATTAGTAGAAAGTTTTCCGCCAACAGCGGATCCCAAAGTCATAGAACAGTTACAGGATCGCTTTGGGCGGAGTGATCTGCTTGTTCAGGTTTACGTCAGAGACTTTTTAACTATGGTAATGCGAAATGCCTCCTCAAACCGAATAAAACGGATTTAGCTGTTCTTTACGATGAACTGGAATCAAAATTGCGCACGCTGGGCAGCCTAGGAAGAACTCAAGAAAAGTACGGGGACTTTTTAAATCCACTTGTGGAATCGTGCTTGCCTGAGAGTGTCCTAATAACTTGGGAAAGAAACCGAAGTACACTTGACGGAGGAGTACGTTCGTTAGAAAATTTGATGTCTTTTCTGAGACAAGAAGTTCAAGGACAAGAAATAGTTGTGCTCGCCCGTACCGTGTTTGGAGCTCCCCGAATCGACAAACACAAAGAATCCCGTGAAGGGAATATTACTACGGCTGCCGCCCTTGTAAGTACATCCGAAACAAAAAATCAAGGTAAGAGGAATTTTGATTGTCTTTTTTGCAATACGAAACACCCCAGCCAAGATTGTTTTTCTGCTAGAAAAATGCATTTAGATGAAAAGAGAAAATTTCTTAGTCAGAAGGGGGCCTGTTACTCCTGTTTGAGAACAGGACAGACCTCTAAAAATTGCAGGGCTAAGGTGAAGTGTTTCCATTGTAATAAAAATCACTGTACTCTTATGTGTTATTCAGATAAAGGGAACAGTCCTGCCGGTAAAAACGAAAGTGTATCTATAAATGTATTGTCAAATAATTCTAGAGTAGAAAATGTTTATTTAATGACTCTTGTTGTTAAAGTTATGAATCAAAAGAAACAGTGTTTAGTAAGAGCAGTCTAGGACACAGGATCCCAACGTTCTTACCTTAGTTCAGGAATAGTTAAACAATTAAAGTTAAAACCCAAAAGGTCATTATCTTTAATACATGGACTTTTTGGTGGTCAAGAAACGAAACCCTGTTCTCATGAAGTATACGATGTGAAAATTGCTAATATGAAAAATGATTTTTCTTGTGAAATTGATGTTTTAACTGAAAACAAAATTTTTGTTTTTGTTCCTAAACTGACTGATATGATGACTATTCATGAACTGAAAGAAAAGGGGATTTTATTGAGTGATTTCGAAATCCCTAATTATGATGTAAATCTTTTGATTGGATCCGATGTGGCAGGAATGTTGTTAACTGGTCATTCTGTGAAGTTAGAATCAAGTCTAGTTGCTATTGAAACCCAGCTGGGGTATGCTGTTGTTGGAAAGCAGAAATTATATGATAAAATTAGCAGAAATTATATGATATGATGTAAATAAAGACTCTGTTTTATGTGCGTTATCTATGCATGCTAATAATTTATCTGTTAGTAAATTTAGAATTTAGAAAATCTTGGTATATTAGATCCTTCTGAAAACAGAAATATAAATATTGTACATTCTGAGCTATTAAAAGATTTTCATGAAGGTTTGGAAATACTTCCTTATGGGAGATACCAGTTAGGTTTTCCTTTTAAAACAGATACTTCAAGTTTACCCGATAACAAGTAACTAACTTGGAATAGATACCAAAATGTGTAAACGGTCAAAAGATAAAAAATTAATTAAGGATTACGAAATGGCGCTTAAGGAATGGAAGCGTCTTGATATAATTGAAAGGGTACCCCAAAATGAAATTATAAGCGACAGGCAGTGTCACTATTTACCCCATAGGCCTATAGTCAAAAACGAAAGCACTAGTACAAAATTAAGACCAGTCTTTGATGCCTCTAGTGGCAAGCCGTCCTTGAATGAATTTTTATATAAAGGGCCAAATCTCAATGAATATATCCCTGACCTGACTGACCGATTTCGTTCATATCTCATTGGCCTGTCTGCAGATATCGAGAAGGCTTTTTTGCAGTTGTCTATTTCCCCAAGGTACAGAGACTTTTTACGCTTCTTTTATCCATGCGAAGATGAAATGGTCATTTATAGACATTGTAGAGTAGTTTTTGGGGTTACTTCCAGCCCTTTTCTTTTAGCAGCATCCATATCCCATTTGCTTAACAACACTTTTGTAGAAAACAATGAAATAATTGAAAAATTAAGAAAATCATTTTACGTAGACAATTGCCTTTCTGGTGTTTTCAACATCAAAGAACAAGAACATTTTATTTTAACAGCTATAGAAGTACTTTCACGTGGATGTTTCAACTTGCGAGGGTGGGAGAGCAATGTCAAGTGTAAATTCATTTCGAAAACTTCTGGCACCACAATGCTTTGGGAATTTTATGGAATTTGGACCGTGATACTTTGAAATGTAACTGTGATATCAAGGTTGATACTTTTGTTTTAGAAGTAGGTGGGAAAATAACAAAGAGTGTAATTTTGGCTTCGATTCAGAAGATTTTTGATCCCATTGGTTTATTGTCAGCAGCCATTTTGCCCTTAAAAATTAAATTGCAAGACATATGGAAATTAAAACTGTCTTGGGACTCTCCTTTACCCACTAAAAATCAAAATAGCTTTAAAAGATGGATTATAGATTTACATTTACTAAATAATGTTGAAATAGCCCGCTATACAGAAATTAATGATTCGACACAAATGCATGTATTCATGGATGCTAGCAAAGTAGCTTATGCCGCTTGTGTTTTCCTTAGAACTATCACTTCCAATGGAGTAAAAATTTGTCTTTTAAGAGCTAAATGACGAGTAGCTCCTTTAAAATCCATCACCATCCCAAGATTGAGTTATTATACTGCACCATTGGAGTAAGATTAGCTTATTCGATCAAAGCGGCCCTGAATTTAAGTAACTTAAAAACAGTATTTTAGAGTGATTCAATGGTATCACTGTGGTGGATCCTGGAACATGGAGATTGGACTGTCTTTACCTCCAATCGAGTTAAAGAAATTAACCAATTGGCACCTAATGCCGAATGGAGACATATCCCTGGAGTTTCCAATCCCGCCGACATTATATCGCGAGGCTGCTCTATTCGTCAGTTTTCGGACTTCCGTTGGTGGGAGGGTCCCGAGTGGCTCAAAGAACCACCAGAAAATTGGCCTGAAAATAAATTAGTGTACGAACCAACCAAAATCGAAGTGGTAAAAAGAATCTTTCAACTTTGTAACATTAATCTTAGTGATGCAGAACCAGATTGGTATGCTCTCAGATTTTCTAGTTTCAATTCTATTCTACGAATGACTAGTTGGTTGCTACGTTTTATCAGCAATGTACGAAAAAGAAGTGGTGAAAGGAATTACGGAAATCTTTCGCCCGAAGAAATAGAATCGGCGGAAAAAATACTCATTCGTCTTGTACAGAGACATTGTTTCCCTCTTCCAAATAATTTAAAAAATCTTAATGCAGTTAAAGATGACGAAGGTATACTTCGAATTAAAACTCGAATAACAGAACGAATTGACGAACCTTCATTCCTATCCCCTATTTTACTCCCTGATAAAAGCAGTTTTACTCAAAGATTGATAGAATAATATCATATTAATCACTGTCATGCAGGTACCCAGATTTTATTAAATTTATTACGTTCAAATTACTGGATAGTTAAAGGGAGAAAAACAGTAAGGGGAGTAGTGAGAAAATGTATTCCTTTCCGCCTTAATCAATCTAATCAAATCTAAGCCTTTTGTAAGTGATCCAGTTATTCTACCAGCTGACAGAGTAAAAGATGCTTCTGTGTTCGAAGTAACTGGACTTGATCTTGCTGGCCCCCTTTACATTAAGTATAGAGACAAAGTATGGGTAGCATTATTCACCTGTGCCATATATAGAGCGGTACATCTTGAGTTGGTTTCCTCATTGTCCACAGAAGCCTTTTTAATGTGTTTACGAAGGTTTATTGCCAGAAGAGGTAAACCACGTGTCATTTACTACGACAACGGCACAAATTTCCATGGAGCTAACGAAGATTCTCGACTGTTGAATTGGGAGAAAATTACTCAAGAAACAGCCCTCCAACGTATTTCTTGGAAATTCAACCCTCCAACCGCAAGTTGGTGGGGTGATTTTTGGGAAAGTCTGATTAGAGTGGTTAAAGATCTTGTTAAAAATACCTTCGGAAAGTTACATATGAAGAATTACTTACAGTACTCTAAGATTGTGAATCTGTTATAAATGCACGTCCACTCACATATCTTTCAGAGGACGTTGAAGATCTAAAGCCTATAACACCAGCCATGTTCATGTTAAGCGATTGACAAGTTAAGCAGTGTAACAACAGATATTGATGAAGTTGAAGCCAAGCATTTTCGAATCAGAATTAAACGTCTAGCCAAAGTAACTGAGCAGTTAAAGCTGCGCTTTCGAAAGGAATACCTTGGTCAACTTACACAGCGTCTAAATAGAAGGTGTTCGACTCCAAAAATACAAGTTGGAGAAATCGTGTTTATCGGAGACGACAATAAAAAACGTTTGAACTGGCTTCTTGCTAAAGTCAAACAGTTGATTCCTGGCAAAGATGATATTGTCAGAACTTTGAAATTGAAAACACAATCCAGTGTTTTAGTACGACCTATACAGAGGATTCCCCCCCCCCAGAGATTTCGTCAACTACTGCTAAAGATGATGTTGCAACTACATCTAATGTGAGAAGAGATTCCTTTCCAGATGCTGAAGGAAATGATTTGTCACCGGTATCATAAAATGACATTTCCAGTGATTCTCTAAGAACAATTTTGCTCAGTGATGATAAGGACTTACCCAAAACAACCAGAACTGGACGATTAGTGAAAATTCCTAAAAAACTGAATCTGTAATCTTATAATTGTAACTATCTTTTTTCTTTTTCATTTAGGTTTTGTTTTCTCCCGAAACAAAAGGTGGGAGGATATATAACAACCAATAACCAGAAAAGAAGCGAGTGACGTCACCACATCAAAGTTTGCTCCTGCTCCGGGTCATGTGACTGTTCGCGTTAATGTGTAACTTAAAACCATTTCTCAGAATGCATCCGGCACCACCGAGTAATGTTTCGATTTCGATATGGAATAAATGCGTTTTTTTTTTTTTTTTTTTCCAAGATATTCCAGAGTCATTATTGATAATTTTGGTCTTCAATTTAAATGTCGCGTAGACATTTCGGCCCATAATTTTCCTATATTATGTTGAAAAGAATTCCATTTTTTACCAGATCGAGAAATCGAATTAGGAATTATTTAAATTAAAAATGAAACGTAACAGAAGTCGTACTTTTCAACAAGTTATGAGTGTTGCTATTAAGAAAAATGCCGTGAACATAATGGTGTAACAAAGGGGAATATTAATGAGAGCGGCACAAAAGTGAGGACAATAGAAATTGTAATGTCTTCCAAAGCGATGTCATATTTTATTTCTTCTATCATTTTTATATTTTGAATAATAAAAATATTTGTTTTAGTTACGTCTAAGCATCTTCTTTCTAAAAATGCTCAGCCATATTTTCTTCATGCTTGTTTGAACCTGACAGAAGAGTTTTTTAATGGGAACATTTTTATAATAACGCTGTACTCCTATCAGTAAAAAGGATTTTTTTCTAGATTATCTCAGACAATTTGCCTTAGAAGTCATAAATAAAATTCCGAAATGAGCTATTGCGATTTTCACTTAGGGCAGCTGAATCAATAATTTTGCATGTAGCGAAACCTACAATGAAACCCCCAAAAACATTTTATATATGTAAATGTAACTCATGCTTCTGGTTCACTTTCAGAAGCGGATATCTTGCAATTTGTGTAGATATTGACTCCATTCTAAACGAAAATAATTTTGACGACTTTTGAATTTGTACTCAATAATTGGATTCACACTGGAGACAAAACAAGTAACTCGGTCTTACTAAAGTTTATTTCTTTTCAAATGATATTTACTTCCATTGGATTCCATCCCCCGTTAAACTTTTCTGTTATAAAATGGCAGATATTCTTGCTAAGAGGGATTATGGCCGTTCAAGCCCTTCTTTTCAGACTTTACCAAACTTGAATTTATTTCCCAGAAAAAATCCCAAATTAAGAAGGATTGTCTGACACCTCTATTCACTTCTGGTATAGAGTATATAAATCAGACTATCTCTAACATTTTCATGTGAAAAACCCTGCTCTAGCCTAGCCACTAGCCTTCTGAAATGTTTTATATTTTTTAACGATAAAAAATCCTACGTCCAAAATGCCACCAACATTAGATTCCTACTGAACACATCTTTATAAATACTTAGGTCTCCGTCAGGAAGAAATATATTCTTCTCCTCTTTTAGTCTCCGACTTTTTAAAGGTAAACGGATTCATGAACACATCTTTAACATCTAGCTGAACACTGACTTTTTAAAGGTAAACGGATTCATGAATCTGGTCTGACTTCGTCAGACTAGGTTGGAAATCAGCAACAACACATTTTGAACAAATCTTCTCTTAAATTATTTATCTTAGTAGAAAATACCCAAAGAACCAATTAAAAACTGTAAAATAATTAATTTGGAAATAATTAATTTAGAAATTAATTAGGAAGTAATTAATAATATAATTAATAAGGAAATAATTAATTTGGAAAAAAAGTCATTTTTAAAATATAATTTGGTGAGATAAGTGAATTCAAGTGAATATATTCAAACAATTTTTCAAATTTCATTTATCTCCTTTACATTATTTTCAAAGGGTGCTAATTTGGCAAATGTTGGCATAATTTTTATATAAAAGGTAAGCATAGTTACTGATTTGGGCCTTATTTAAGAAAGGCTGCGATGGTGATAGTATGCGCCAAAACTTTAATCTAAATACAATATTGTATTAAATTTTATAGGGAAAGATGTACTTTTTAAAATACAGATCTATCACGTGATATATTGTAGGCAGATTTTAGTAAATTTACAATTATTACCTAAAATACTCTAAAAACAGTAGTGCTGCATATTGAAAGCTTTATGTGAATATATATTGACTTTATGAAACTATACACAAGTAATAAAATTTCAATATAATTTTTTTTGAATTCATTGATATCAATAAAACTTTCTTGAGTATTGATGTCAATGTAGTTATGTTGACATCTATGCAGCATCTTTATATACTTATGACCACAAATTTAATTTGGCAAATTTAAGTCATATTGCATCTTGTGATAGTACACATTTGTTATACATTCTTTCACTGGTTAAAATAAATATTCATTATTTTTTATCTTTCTTAACATCATATTTTTAAATGGTATTACTTAAAAACAAAAATGAAAAATAGTTTTATACTTAAAGTTTATTATTCATATATGAGTTAAGCAGAAAAAATTGAATCTTAAATAATATTACTGAAAAAGCAATCAAAATTATGTTAGGAATGCTTATAAATAAAATCCAATGTTTGTCAGCAGAATTTTTATTCGGAGTTGGATTGTGAATGGCCTTAAGGACAGCAGAATGTCAATCTCTGGCTAATTTAATACATAGGCTTTATTTTGGTTTGAAATTTTAACAGTACTCATAATTAACTTGAATCGTAAATGTTGTTGTTACTTATGACACTTGGACAAGCTAAGGTCACTATGTTGTTAGCTATGCGAATTTAAGTCAGTAGGTTGCATCTTTCGTTTAATGAGCACCACGAAAGTAAAAGTACAACTTTTCACAATACTTCTCCGATAGAGGGCACCACCAGAGGATCCACTCCCTCAATTTTGACATTGATCTGAAGGAGAAAGAAATTTAACCAGACCATTACACCCCTGGTAACTGCTCAATGACCGATCAAAGGACTTTCAATTCCACAGATTTATCGAGCACGTGTATCGCGTGTATTCGATATCTCTTTAGCAGCACTTGGAATCTAGCCCCACCTTTCCGGACGGAAGGCCGATGCTCTGACCACTAGATTATTACGGCCTTGAATCGTAAGCGAATATCTTTGTTTGAAATATAATGGAACTCTGATTGGCTATGTTTTGATGTGGTTTTTGATATTTTTATCGAAATATAGAAACTAAAGTAGCTGTTCTTGGGAGCAGAAGGCAGGTGTTCTAGACCTGCCCATGTAAAAAATCATTATATTAAGAAGGCAGATAATATCAAAATCACCTTGGTGTCCAATGGCCTTCCTT